>CBVK0103759388.1:0-11507 GCA_900067695.1 Picea abies
TGCTACCTTTAGGGGTCCATATTAATTTTCCATCTATAATGGTCTAGATCTTTACTCTTCCAATTTTGGATGCATGGATTTTTGTCTTTCCCCTGCTTATCGTCAATTATGTTGATGGTGGGTGTTTTTTTAAATAGGTGTTCTCCTTGATATTTGATTAATTAATTCAATATTTGTTTTCAAATAGCTAAGGTTTTTGTTCTTGTTTTTCTCTTCTTGATCCATTCTAATTTTATAGGATGTTTGATTTCTATTCTAAGCTTAAAGCTTCTTATTCTTGGATTATTTCCAAAGCAATAACTTTCTCTACCTTGAATACGCAAGTGCTTCCTTTCTAGGATGAGGAGCAACTAAGAGATTTTTCTTCTTTATATTTGATTATTTGGACACTACTTATAAATCTTCCTCTTTTTACTAAGCGGGAAGGGTACTATTCTTTAAAAAGTTCATTCTAAAATGTCAATATTCATGGAAACCATTACATTCAAAATAGAATTGATCATAATTCAACCATACACATGGATGCGATTATTAATTTAAAACTTGATTGCTTATACTAATTCTTATCAAAAAATTATTTTAACACAGCATGTTTGATCTTGATTCATCTATAAACATCCCCAAAGAATTTCCTATCTCTTCAAAGGTCTCAACATCTTAGAAATTAGGAAGGAAATTTGGTATATTCCCCATTTGGGGACAAAGGACATAATTTCCTCTTCTAAATCAAAATCCACATACCAATGATTAAGATATAAACTATTGGTTCCCATAAACCACGTGGTATTACAACATTCTAAATCTCAATTATCTTCTAATTGAAAAGGAAGTTGATATAACCCTCACGCAAAAGTAAATAGGTATTCCTCCTTTCATGAGAGGCGACGAATGACATTGGATCTAAGATTCGAGGGCCTTTAGGTTTGACCACACTCCCATAAACTTTCTTATCATACCTAGTTATGATCCACCTACAAGAGAACATTTTTCTTAGGCCTTTTTGTGAACTAAGTGTTCATTTCGAGGATCTATTCTCTATTTTTTAAACAAACTTCAATTACAAATATTTAGCTTTCTTAAATATTTAGACTATTATTGTAAATATTATTAATTATATTATTATCACATAGTATATTAGGGTATCTTTTATGGCAGAAATTTCACCATGATCATTTATATTCATTAATTTAGCTTTCTTAATTATTAATTATATTATTATCGATAGTATTAAGGTAGAAATTTCTTCGACTGTTAATGTAAATATTATTAATTATATTATTATGATAGTATTAGGATAGAAATTTTACCGTGATCAATAGGTTTTTTTTCTTTAAAAATTTAAGTATTTTTAAATAAAATATAATTAAATTCATAAATATTTATCAAAATTTATAAGTTTTAATATTAAATAATATTAAATTTATGATTTTTTCAAACTAAAATAGTCCCCTATAATAATATACACAGTATAATATTTGAATCCTTAAAAAATAACTTAGAGAGCAATAATCTCTACTTAAAAAATCAAAAGTATCTTCCTATTATAAAATCTAAAAAAAACCATGGGAAGAAAAAATAGGATGAAGAAAATTATCTCTTTTAACATACTTTAGACTAGCTTGGTATGTAGGAGCCAAACATAAAGAGAGTGAAAAAAGAAAACCATGAAATTAAAATCTTGAAGTTACTTATTTAGATATTTATTTAGTAATTTAGATTCACAATATAGTCTTCAATATTAATTTGGATACTTCCCCACTTCGTGGATGATATGAGGTGCCAAACCACAACTCTAGAGACTTACTTATTTAGACATTTATTTAGTAATTTAGATTCACAATATAGTCTTCAATATTAATTTGGATACTTCCCCACTTCGTGGATGATATGAGGTGCCAAACCACAACTCTAGAGACTATTTATTTAGTAATTTAGATTCACAATATAGTCTTCAATATTAATTTGGATACTTCCCCACTTCGTGGATGATATGAGGTGCCAAACCACAACTCTAGAGACTCTAGCAAGGCTAGAACTCTTAACCTCTCCCCGTACCGAGAGAGTGTGTGCATGTCTTACCACTTGAGCTATCCCATGAGACTAAAATTTCTCACTTAATTTCAAACAAATATCCCAAAAAATATCTTAAAAAAAAACCAAAACCTAGAACGTTTATCTTACTACGTTGACTATGAATGAATGAGTCGAAAATCGAATGTGAAAATTGATTTTGAAGGTGTGGACGGGCGCGCCGCATAACGTCGGTTTTCTTTGTGCTGAGTTGACTATGAATGGATCAAAAATACACAGTGAAACGTCGGTTTTCTTTGTGCTGAGTTGACTATGAATGTATCGAAAATCCGCGGTGAATGTTGACTTTGAAAGTCTGGACGGGTCACGGGCGCGCCGCAAAATGTCGGTTGTTGAGTTGAGATGAGGAGAGTATGTTTACTTAAAATTCTCTGCAACCCAATGGACTTCATCTCTGTTTCAGATTGAGGCATTCATACATGCAAAATCTCTACGATTTGCCCTATGTGTTAAGCCTTCATATGAACATCAGTCAAATGCACCTGGTTTTCTTCTAGTATTTTACATGGATTCCCACCTGTTGATGCCTCTAATGGCATTCTCAGGCTGCATCATATTTCAATCTCTGGCTAGCGCTGCCCAGTACCCTTCTGCTCTATATCCAGACTCCAAGAGCTGTGTGGAGAACGCAGGAGAAAACATTCTGCAAAGCAAGAACGGTATGTTTGCATTGAAATTTTCCAGATTCGTTAACCAAACTCAGTATCTGGTCATAGCTTATATACAATTGAATGAAACCATAGTATGGACGGCCAACAGAAACAAACCTATCAGAGGAAACCCCTGTTTAAAGCTGGCACATGAGGCAGGAGACCTGATTCTACAAGACATAGACGGGTCTCTGGCATGGTCTGCCAATGTTAGCCAAGTAAATTGTCTGAAACTCTTGGATTCAGGCAATCTGATCCTGCAAGACACTAAAAATGTGACAATTTGGGCGAGTTTCGATTACCCAACTGATACAATCGTTCAAGGAGGGCATCTGGGTTCAGGCAAAGCTTTGGTCTCGAGCAAATCCCATACTGAATTATCAGAAGGCCCATATATTCTAAAAATGGAACCGGGGGGTGTTGTTCTTTACGCGAGCTTTCCTTCGCCTCTTCCCTATGGAGTCTGGACATACAATGCATTGGGCTTTGAGTCATCGAGTTCTCTAAACTTCGCCCTGCATTCTGCCTGTAATAACACCGTCTTGCGTTACGGATCGAAAGGGGAAAGCATAAATCTAGAACAAGTTCTCAACGTAAGCGCCGAATGCATGCAAGAAACACACGGCCAAACGCTCAACCCGAGACAAATTGTCGTGGGAGCTCAGCTTGGGATTGATATCTTTCGGTTCCTGAGATTAGATAGCGATGGAAATTTCAGAACATATATTCAATCGGAAACCCAATTGGTCTCTGATTCAGACATGTTCTCTATCTACTTTCTGGATGTCTGCAAACTTCCCGATATCTGTGGTTCCCTTGGCATTTGCAGCTCAGGAGGGGCTTGCAGTTGCCAAGCCGATGCTGTATTTGATGAGTTTCAACCCAATATCGGATGCAGTCCAAGGAAAAATCCCATATGCGGGGCTTCGAACCAATTGCTGGAGCTTGATGGGGTCGATTATTTTGCAAATGAGTACACGAATTCGGGGTCTGCCAGCCTCGAGCAATGCAAGAACTCATGCCTGTTGAATTGTTCTTGTGCTGCAGCTTTCTTCTGGAATAACTCTGGAGGCTGTTACCATTATCAGGAGATCAAATCCCTGAAACGAGTTTCGGATCAGAGCATTCGGGCATTTATCAAGGTCGGCCCAGGTTCATTCAAGGAAACCCATCATCCCACCGATAGGAAAACGAATGTTTTAGCTATCGCTATAGCAGGGGTTTGCATTGTTGTCATAGTTTCTGCAGTCGGCTTTCTTGCATGGAGATATAAGGTGAAGAAGAAAGTGGTGAAGCCCAAGTCTGAAGAAGATGAATTTCTAGAGAATTTGCCAGGTTTGCCCCCGAGATTTACATACAAGGAGATAGAGGAAGCCACAGAGGGTTTCAGTAGGCAGCTTGGGGCTGGTGGGTTTGGGGTTGTCTTTGAAGGGCAACTTGCTGATGGAACAAAAGTTGCAGTGAAGAAGCTAGGTAAGGCTGATACGGGCCACTTGCAGTTCCGTGCAGAGGTTGCAACCTTGGGAAGCATTAACCATGTAAATCTGGTGAGACTGTTTGGGTTTTGCGCAGATGGCACGTATAGATTGCTGGTGTATGAGTACATGAGCAATGGATCTCTTGATCGTTGGTTGTTTCGGCGCCCTTTTGACATTAATCCTTTACCATATCTTGATTGGAGAAAGAGATACAGGATCATCCATGATATGGCTTGGGGATTGGCTTTCTTGCATGATAAGTCCAGGGATAGGATTCTTCATTTGGATGTGAAGCCTCAAAACATTCTGCTGGATGAGAATTTTGGAGCCAAGCTTGCAGATTTTGGGCTAGCCAAGTTGATGAACAGGGCTCAGAGCCGCGCATTTACTTGTGTCAGGGGGACTCCTGGGTACTTAGCTCCTGAGTGGCTTCTGCATGCCTATGCCACAGACAAGAGTGATGTTTACAGTTTTGGCATGGTTTTGTTAGAAATCATCAGTGGGAGGAAAAATTTGGACCTGTCCAAGCCGGAAGAGATGGAGTTTTTTCCTTCATGGGCAATTAGTATGATTCAAGAAGGAAAGATCAGGAATGTTGCTGATCCGAAACTGGGAGATCTGGAAGACTATGAATGGGAACAGGCAGAAAGAGTGATCAAAATTGCATTCTACTGTATTCAGGAGGATGCACAAGCAAGGCCTTCAATGAATGAAGTGATCCTGATGCTGGAAGGCCACACTAAAGTAGAAGATCCACCTCTTTGCGTTGAGTTTTTGATGAGAACTGGGGCTAGGATTTCTGCTCATCCATCACAATGGGAGATAGAGGGCACATCAGGCAGTGCTGCCACCATCTCCGTGTCTTTCACTGCAAGGTGATGAATATATTGTTGGAGCTTTGGACAATCTTTACTTTGTCTCTGATGTGTAGTTGGACAATGATTTTGTAAGCATGCTTCAGAAATTTGCTTATCTGACATTCTTTCATATATGACATAAAGATGCAAGTCTGAGGAAAATTTGATCCACATTCTTACACATTTTTCATATATGGCATAAAGATGCAAGTCTGAGGAAAATTTGATTTACACATTTATCCTATAATGCCTATCAGTGCAACTATATGGAAAGCATAACCCATCTTTTGGTTTCATGGAAGACTTGGTCCTTTTATTGATTCAGTGAGATGACACATTTAGCCTATAACGCCCATCGGTGCAACTATATGTGCAGCATAACCCATCTTTTGGTTTCATGGAGGACTTGGTCTTTTTATGGATTCGTAGAAATGTTCCAAATTGAGCATATACAGCTCGTTGTTTAATTAACATGATATTTGTAAGATCCTTGGTATTTCGTGCCTTTCATGCCCATCTGCTCCATACTAAATAATATCTTGATAAATTGTATCTTGTACTTGGAAATCGTAGTGCTTTTGATACAGAAAAGAAGCTTGATAAGAAAGGTAAAGCCACAGCTTCAAGGGCTTACATTACAACTAAGTTTAGAGCTACTATTTGATGATTGACATTGTATGAGATTTCTTGATAAAGAGGGGTTTCTAAGCAAGCAAATGAGGAAATCTCTATCCCTTTGATTATGGATCCTGTACAGGGTCATGATTCTCAACTTTGGCTTGAGGTGATCTAGGCTTGTAGGAGTTTGGCCTTTCCACCAAACAATGTAATCGTAGATCATGAAAAATTGGAAGTTTCAAGGGCAACTCAGGTAATCATTTCCGCCTGAAGTTATTTTGCTGTTATTTTTACAAATAGCGAAGATAGAGATTTAGTCTTTGAGGGTGAGAACTAGTTATCTTGTGATCCTTGGTTCAAGGTGAGAGCTGGCCTTTCTATGAAATTGTAAGAGATAAGCTTTGATCTGGTTTGAATTAGATTTAGTGGACTGTTTAAAATTTTGGTATGACTCAATGTTTGAGTCTATTGGGAATTCCCTGGGCAGTTTCATCTCAATTTCATACGCAACAAAAGAAAAGAAGTCTGCTTAATATACCAGAATTTCCATTGATATGGACATGGAGGAGGAGAAAAGGCATCGCACTACATTGGTGCGTTCACCAATTACACACATTTCGGCCCCACAAGTTCAGATGTATTCCCATGAGTTGGGTCAGAGGCTCATATGGCTAATAAAATATGGATGTCCATTTTAGACCTCCTCAGAGGTTAATTTCAATCTCATTACATATCTCCTTTTTGCAGTTATATTTGATAAATTCTGTAAGTGGTTTTAGGTTTCCTTTTAATCTATATTTTGTAACTATCTTATCAACTGATAAATTTGAATTTTTGGGTGTATGAATTCCACCCCAGTTTTGTAAAACTGGGACTTTTGTGCAGGGCTTGCAAGCATACTTGACTACTCGAACTCCTTTTTGGAAATAAAAGTAGGAAATGGTATTAAATTGACCAAACCGTTTAATTTGGTAGGAGGATCCCACGCATTCAAGCTTTTAGAACCAATAAGCACTCAGTTATCCTAACGTGATCAATTAAACAGTGGTGCCAGGTAGACATATTAACTTTTACTATTACAAAATACATTCAAAAAGAGCATTAAGGGTGCCAAAAAATATAACTGTATCGCATATTAGACCAACGTGTCATGATTGTGTTCCTGTCAAAAACTAATGGGAAAAGTTTCCTTGATTGATCATGGATGGCCTTCATTGGTTAGTTGATCATGAAAGCTTTGATACCATACGAAAGAAAAAAAAAATATTTGAGAAAGATAAAAAATAATTAGGGATATAGTAACACATAAATTATTCACCAGATTTAATTTGAAAAACTCGTAATTCCGAAAAACAAGTAAACAATAAAATTATTATTGTTGTTGGTCAAATCCTGTCAATCTAGCCAATGTCCTTCTATAGAGTGAACTTTCACCCCTCAAAGCTTGATGCATTATAATGGAGTATTCTCATTCTTTTAAAAGTTTTCATAACATGCAATCAATGGTCTTTAAAACCACAAATCACTAATACCATGTGTTATAAACCACCACTATTTACTTCACAACTTTGATTCATTTACCGAGTCAAGTTTAACCTAACATTCATCATTCCAAATGGGCTTACGACCCTGCTAGAATCTTCATATGCTACTATGAGAAGTGATTTGTTGTGACTTGAAAGCTTAAACTTTGTATTTTGTTGTCAAAAATAAAAGACATTCCCTTCAGATCTTCAATGACAGCTTTCATGAGGGACTATTGTTGAAGGATGGTATATTGAATGTTATTGTGAGTCATACAAACTTAAGCATGAGAACTATCTTGAGATTCCCTTGGCAAGGAGAAGGGGGTTGCATTTGGAACAACACACCTCGATGTTAAGGCTGCAAGCATTGATGCTGTGTTAAGGCTGCAAGCATTGATGCTATCTAGAGAATTCATTTGTTGCTTTAGGCTAGTGATATCTCAGATGATGGCTAGTAATTGATGATGATTTGTTTGAAGTAGATTTTGTAGGACGGGTTAGATGAAGGCAATCATAACCCGGTTCCAGGGCGGGGTTGGCCTGTACGAATGGATAAATTCTTTAAGCCAACTAAGCAAAGTATCAACTTTCTTTCCATGAATTTTGAAGACCAATTCCGATATTCTAACGACAAATGATTTAATGGAGAATACCCTAACAATGTATTTCGTTGGAATGGTTGCTTAAAAAGGGTTCTTCGACCATAAGGTGATCCAAAAACTTTGGAAGAAAAAGATTGGACTGCCCCTGTCCCATTCAATTATCGTTCCTTTCGTTGCATGTTTATTCTAGTTGTTTATTGTTTCACCCACCTCCACTGGACATAATGTTTTGCCAAGGCAAATGTTCGAAGAACAACTCTAAATATTTAGCTGTGTGCAGGTCGAAAGTGGATCTATATTTACTATTAACCGTGTTTATATTTGTGGAAATCGATTTTTCCCCTAAAGTGTATTATATTCAATATTTTATATAGGAGAAATTAGAATATATATTTTTTATTTTCAATATTCTTATAGTTGTAGATTTATGCATTAAAAAAGATCTAAAAGAGTTGTTTATGTGAATTATTACAATCATTTGGTATTTAATGCAAAAATAAAAATAAAAATAAAAATTGTTATAGGTTTCTACTTTTATCAAAAACCACTTTAAGGGATTGTTTTTGTTAATTATTACAATCATTTTTAGGCATTTAATGCATCTACATGTTATATAGCACCAACAAAATTACATTCAAAACATGTTTAAATTAAGTCATATAAAAACTAGGGCAAACTTAGATATTCAATGAGTTTAACAATTTTTTGTTGTTGTTGTTGTTGTTGAATTTCAATATAAAGTTTGAATATATTTTAGAAGAGAAGCTTTTGTGTAAAATCCAAAATCCATGTTGAGACAATGTTCCTTCTTACATAAATAATGTTTTTTTAGATAATCTATATACTTTCTATAAATTATGGGTTTCATGTTTTTTTGTCCTTTAACCAAAAGGAAAAAAATGGACGCTCTTTTTAGGATCCCACACATTCATGTAATCAAACCCACTTCAACATTAAAATGAAAGGTAAGGGCTCCTTTCATAGAGGTCCCATCACAATGTAAAACAATTAAGTATAACCATGACAAGGGAAAATGAAACACCCTTACTAGACCCCACATAATGCTTATAATATAATGAATCTAAGGGTGAGAAACACACTTCTCCTAAGCCCCATCAAACTTATACAACTAATTACAATTATAATTAACAATAATGCTTGTAATATAATGAATCTAAGGGTGAAAGACACCCTTGTCCTAAACTCCGTCAACCTTATGCAACCCCATCAGCCACAACTTAAGTGGCTGTGCTAGTTATAATTACAATTAAGCATTGAAAGCAACGAAAGGGGTGTACCCCTTGGGTCCACATGAAATGTTTCTAAGTATCTCATTCTAGAAGGAGAGGGTGCACCTTTTAGTGGGGCCAGCTACTAGGTACTAGGTGCCCTCCCCCTCATGAATGTAACTATTGTAAAGTGATTGTTCGGGTAGGCTATTTATGCAACCCTTGTCTTCATGTATATCATAGCTTTGGCACTTCTTTTTTGAGTAATTGGTTATTTTAAGTACTTACAATTTTGTGTTGGGTTGTGATAATACATCTTGCAGTTATATGTTTTGGATAGAGATTTTTCTTTGGCACTTCTTTTTTGAGTAATTGGTTATTTTAAGTACTTACAATTTTGTGTTGGGTTGTGATAATACATCTTGCAGTTATATGTTTTGGATAGAGATTTTTCTTTTTTGGCACTTCTTTTTTGAGTAATTGGTTATTTTAAGTACTTACAATTTTGTGTTGGGTTGTGATAATACATCTTGCAGTTATATGTTTTGGATAGAGATTTTTCAAACTATTGATTTTTCATATACTTGAAAATCTAATCTAATGTTCAAATGTAAAAAAAAAATCTAATGTTCAAATGTAAAAGTACACGAGAAGCTTCTTGGGATTTATAACTATTTCTCCATTGTTTGGCTGGAGCAATAAAGATATCATTGCCCTCCATCTCGTTTTCGCTTGTTGTGTGTATATTTATCTTCTTCATTTCTCTGGTTGATCAACTTCTGGTTACAGGCCACTCGATCTCAACAAGTTACAGGCCACTCGATCTCAACCAGTGGTATCAGAGCAGGTTCGGGAGAGAATGAGGCGGCGGGGCAATGTGGTGAGAAGGAAGAGTTCACTGTGCGAGCGCGCGAGGGGGTGATTGTTGAAGAAGGTTGTAGACGGGAGCCGCCTGCAGCAGACCGAGGTGTTGTCGCCGACACTCCTTTCTTGTATACGTTCAGGTGCAGGAGACAGGAGACACGAGGCTATGGAACAACGAGTAGAGGTGGTGTTGGAACTGGTGCCCATGGTCGTAATACCTGATGGAGAAACCACGGGGGCCATGTGCATGGGCAGCGGAGGCCAAGCCGAGCCCGTCTGTTCACGCCACATGCATAAGAGAAAAAGCTGAATCCGTGAGGTCGCTGGTCAGGTTGAGTAGGATTGGAGCCAGGTGGAGGATATACTGCTATACAGAGAGTTACACAGTGGAATCACGATTTCATCGAGAGGTCACTGTGGTCGGAAGTCCAGCGTCCTTGAAGCTCTGGTTGGCCAGGATTTTCTCCCCCTGTAATTGTTTTTTTGGGTTCGTTACCGTTGGGCATATTGGAGTCCAAATAATCCAAAACACATTGAAGACACCCGTGCATACATTTGCTATCAATGTTGTGTAGAGGGTGTTGTTGCACTGGCAAAATTATTGGAACAAATTTATTTATTAGGGCTATGTTGCTGTCAAAGGTGAATATGTGGATATAGTAAACACGAGTATACTTGATCTTTTGAAAGTTACCAAGATTGCATTGGTGGATGCAACAAGCGTGTCTTTGTTGATGATTACATCAGAGGTAGGGTTGTCAAACTCCAAAAGGATGATAGGTCAGGGGAAACGACATGCTGTCCATGGGTGGTATGGACTATTAAAAGGCTTCTTGAGTTATGAGATTTTTTTTTTTTTTTCCATCTAGGTGTAGGAGGGCATGGTCAAGAAGCTCCACAAGTGGGTGAGGATGCACAACAATAGAAGCAATGGCAAGGAAAAAGTCTTGAATGCAAGTTTGAGGTGGAGTTATTATATGTAAATGGACGACTGTAAGACTTGGTTAGACATGCTTACCTCGGGTTTTGAAATGTCAGTAAAGTCTAGATGACCTAGGTGATAGGGGGAGCATGTGGTATTTCCCGGATACCTTGGTTATAAAATTTGAGGGGGTTAGGGCCTGAAGGTGAGTGGTGCAAACTCATTTGGCCATTTTGTTCGGTTTTGATCATCGAAAATCCCAAGTCAAGTTTAAAAGGGGGGAAGTTAGGTCAAGAATCATGGTTTCGAGCACATGTTTTGAGTCCATGTATTGGATACTCCATTGAAATCAACCTAGAGGTGAGAGGTGAAGGCTCACTTGGCTGACAGGAAAGTGATGTTTGATTTGTTGGGCAAGGTATTAGGAAATTGTTGTCAAGGTGCAGATTGTTGGGTTGTGACAACACACCTTGCGGTTACATTGTTTGGGTAGACGTTTCTCAAGCGTTTGACTTTCCATATGCTTGGAAATGCTTGAGAATCTTGTGTTTAAATGTAAAAGCCTGATCCAGGTGGATATTGGTGGCCACCCACCATTTTCAAATGGCTCAAAACAGTTTTCTGGCCATTTTGACAATTTACTATTTTTAGCAGGTTTTAACTTCCGGGG
>CBVK0103759487.1:0-14885 GCA_900067695.1 Picea abies
ATATTTTATAAAATGTATATGATTTATGTATACCACGATGAATCAACGAAACGCTGAGGTACCTGCGCAACTTTTTCTTCTTGAGGGTCCTTTGACGGATCGACAATGAAATTCATACCCACAATGTCACAGTCCGACTGTGCCATTAGCTTTGCAAGGCCTTGGCCCTTGACCAGCTTTGTTGGCTTGATCTCAAGGTCATATTATAACATAGTGGCTATCCACTTCCCTCTTCTTCCTTCTGGGTCGGGCTGGGTAAGGATGTCCTTTACTGAATTGTTGGGCACATAGGCGATGATGTGGGAGTGAAAAATATACATCCTGAATTCCTTCAAAGCCTTTACTAAAGCATAAGCATGCTTTTCCATAATTTCATACCTTAGGGGGGAATATCTTAGTGTTTGACTGAAGTAGGGTATGGGTTTCTTGAAATCTTGCTCATCCTTCTGCAAAAGTACTTCGGCAATAGTATGCTCTGAGTCAAATGAAAAAGGAGAAAATATTTCGTAAAGTTTGGGCTGGCTAGCACATGGGATTTAGTCAGGGCCACTTTGATGTCTTCAAAGGAATTCTTTGCCTTTGGGTTCCACTTAATCTTGTTTCCTTTCCTAAGCATACAAGTTATATGTTTTATGGTTTCCGCATACAAGTTATATGTTTTATGGTTTCCGCCAGGTTTGGGATAAACCTTCTTAGAAAATTTACCTTGCCCAGAAAAGATTGTACCTCCTTTTTACTATGCAGGGTACCGATATTCAAAATCCCTTCAACCCATATGGGGTCTATTTTAATGCCTTATTTGGAAATGATGTGCCCAAAAATCTTTCCTTCCTCCACTGTGAAATGAGATTTCTTCGGATTTAGTGATATACCGAACTTTTTGCACTTTTGAAAAACTCTTTTTAGGTGCTCAACGTGTTGTTTATCGGAGTTAGAGTACACTGTGATGTCATCAAGATAAATCACGATGAATTTATATTTTTAATCATCAAAAGAGATGTCCATCTCCCTCTGAAAAGTGGCACCAACATTCATCAAGCCGAATGACATCTTAGTGTACATGAATGTTCCCCACAGGGTGGTGAAAGTCGTCTTCTCTCTGTCATCCGGGTGAACCATGATTTGGTTATACCCTGAGAAACCATCCAACATGGACATCCTTTGAGATCCCACTACCTTTTGCAAGATATAGTCCATTTTGGGGAGGGGGTAGTGTTCTTTCAGGGACACCTTATTCAAATTTCGAAAATCCATGCATAGCCTAATTTCGCCACTTTTATTTCTCATCGGTACTAAGTTAGCTACCCACTTTGAGAATATCAAAGAAACAATGATTTTGGAATCGAAAATATTTTTTGCCTCTTTCTCGATCAACAATAGTAACAAGGGGTTTATTCGTCTCAACTTCTGTTTGAAAGGCTTCTAATCTTCCTTGAGAAGGATAACATGTTGGATTACCTTTGTGTCGTACACTTTTAGATCATTGTAGCTCCACATGAAGACGAATGGGAAGTCCTTCATGAGATTTATGTAATCCTGCTTGACCTCTGGACTGAGCCCCTTTGATAATTTTACCATCTTCGTCTTCTCCTTAGTCCCGATGTTGTAGTCTTCCATGTCTTCTGTGCTCGCAGTGATATTGGGTTTCTTAGCCACATCATTCTCGTCAAACAATTTTTCCAGCGGCAGCAACCCCTTCAAAATGATGTTATTTTTTAGTTGAATTATATCCCTTCCCATGATCTGGTTTTGGAAAGGGTCATCATCGTTGCATATGTTTACGCACTCATCTTCATTGCTGCAGTATTCCTCGTCAAGGTTTGTGTTAGTGAACTCGTTGCTCATGAGGAGGAACCTTTCCACCTGTTTATCATCCTCAAACACCTGCAATTTTTTTATATTATCGGGTACTGCCGAATTGTGCCTGACCTCGATTTCATATCTTTTGTCTGGAAGAGAGGGGATATTGAAAAATGAGGCTGAGGTAGCCAATGCGTTAGCGATCTGATTTTGTTCCATGGGGATAGCGGTCAGGTCATATTCTGAAAAACCTCTAAGAAGATCCAGAGCCAGATTTCTATAAGCATGCAGTCTGGGATGCTTGGTCTGGTACATGCCCTTCACTTGATTTATGATCAGCTCAGAATCTCTGTGCATTTCTATCCTCTGTGCGCCTAGTTCTTTCAAAACTTGAAGGCCCAAAATTAATGCTTCATACTTTGCCACATTGTTAGTGCATTCGAACGTGAGCTTGTACAAATGCAACTTCGTGCTTGTATTAGGGGGGATTACCCATACGCTAGCCTCAAGCCTCTCTTGGCTGACTGTGCCATCAAAACTCATGTTCCACACCCCGTATTCTGCACAGTCTTCTGGATCGACGCACTCTATGATTTCCTACGTGGTCTCATCATCGACCGTCGTGGTGGTCGTCAATCCTTCCTCCCCGAAGCTAAGATCATTGTAGAAAATAGATGAACCCACTTTGGTGTTGACGATGTATATAGGATGGTTGTGGGGTTGTGATTTACTTCTCACCATATATTTCAACAAGACTTCCTTGTACAGTCTTCTGTCATGTCCAAACACAGGAATAGTGGCATAGGTAATATCCATCTACAATGTGCCTTTTAGATTCGCGGCCCACAATATTGAGAGCAACATGTCGAACTTCATGGGTATGTCTGGGACAACTAAGTCCATGACCATGTTCTTGGAAGGTATTTGGGCCAACGACATGACTATGTCTTTGATTAGGCCCAAACACTTGACTTTCCTTGAATCAAAAGAGAAAAGGTCTTTGTATGGTCTGGTGACTTCTAGTCCTAGCTCATCCATGACCACCTTCAGCATGAGATTATGTGATGCACCAGAATCAAGCATGGCATTATGTAAGTTCAGATCATGGATTTTTAGAATGACATAAAAAGGGGGAACGTCTTCTTCATTGCTCATCTCTTCAACGCACAGAACTAAGAAAATGGTGGGGTGGTCATCTCGAACATTTAGAGCATCAGGGGCCCCTCCCATTTTCAGCATATTTATCATTTGCTCCTGATAGTCACCCTTTCTAATCAACTCATTGAATGGGACAGAGATTTTGATTTTTGCCATTTCGTGTTCAAAATTGAAAGGGGGGCAGGTTTTTTCTACCTCTTTTCCGCTTGTTTCCCGACCTGTCTCCAGGACTCTTTTGGGGATTTCCTGCTTGGAATTTATCTTCTCAACTGCATCCTTGGTCGCGCTGTCCATTCTTGATCGGATCGTGTAGGGCACGTCCACTATAGGCCCCTTCGCGAAGTCTGTTTGGTTCATCTCGGCAGAGGCATATTTGCTCCGGAGGTTGTACTTCTTCTGAAACTACATGATAACATTCTGATAACCTTTCTTAAATTCCTCCGTCTCCCAAGACGGTGCACCATTTTTTTTGAGTATCATGCCATCATTGGCTTCTAGTGAGAAGTCTTCATTTTGGATCATATATCGATCGTGTTCACTTTTTTTCAAGAACACGCGTGGGTTTTTATCATTGCAACAGTGCATCTGGTCATCGAAAGAATGATCGAAATCCTCCTCTACGTAGTTATTCTAGAAAGGGGGCCTTGTCTGCTGGTCACCTGGGTCCCACTACTTGATCTGAGGAACCTGACCCTTCCGAAGATTTTGATTTTTGGGTTGTGGGTTGTTTTGGTCTCGTGCAACAGACCTGCTTCCCACAGACATTTGTTCCATCAACTTTTCCATCGTTTTCATCATCATATCGAACCTATCGTCTGAGGACCACGACGTCGACGACTGTTCATCTCCCTAATTTTTTTTGTCGCTCTGATTGAACTTCGATTTGATTTTTCCCGATGCCATCATATTCACTTCGACCTCGAAAACGTTACTCATAATGGCGTCTAGGTTTTCTGACCTTCTTTCTCTCAGCAATAGAGTGAAGTCACTATCGAATGAATCTGCATACCGCAACTGTGCAATACCAGGTGGGGGTTTTACTTCGGTAGGTATGGAGTTGTATACTTTCAGAAAATGAGCTGAGAAATCTTGCACCGTTTCCTCCGACGCTTTCTTCATGTTGTTGTATTGCGTCAACAACTGCAAAGGGTTCTTCTTGTCCCCCCATTTATTTAGGAAGGATATTTCGAACGTCATGAAATCTTGAATGCTAGCTGCTGGGAGGGCCTTGAAACACTTTCTTACGTCTCCCGAAAGGCTTTGCACAAAAATCCTCATCTTTGCATCCGCGTAATCTACCTCCTCCAAGTCGACAAAATCGTTAAACTAGTCCAGATGTTTCTCGGCGGAAACATCTCCCTCAACATCGTAAAGCCTTATTCTTTGGCTATAATTCTGAGGTAAGTCGTGTAACTGGGCTGGTAGGATGAGGGGAGAGAATCTAGCAGCCATAACCCTAGGAGGATTTGGATTTTGAGAGGTGTTATTCGTCACTGGGGGTGGAACGTTTTTTGGGTCGAAAACAGTCTCGTCCAAACTGGTCTCTGACTTAGACCTAAACATAGTTTGTTTGAAAACGGTGTTAAACTCTAGGTCGTTAATTCTCTGCACGTCATCTTTGGGTAAGGACAAACTTTTGTCCAAGAAATAGAATGGGTCCGACACCTTCTCTCTAGCCTTGTGCAGAATTATCTCTGAGTCGTATACAGGCTCAGAGGGGTTTGGGTCAGAATTTGTTGTGGTGTAAAAGGTCTTTAGAGCCAGGTTTCCTGAATAGTGCTACTTGGGGGGCCACTGGCTTTTTTGGATTGGATTCGCCAGGGTAAAGGTTTCAGCCGATATGGATGTTTGTCCCTCTGTTACCCTCATGGGTCAAACTACTACGTTTGTTGTTCTCCGGGGGAAATTTTTTTAACTTCGTCCCTGACAATGGTGCCATAATGTTAGCACTCTGTAAATTTATTTGGATGATAAAAAAACGACGAAGGTAACTTTTCAACCAATGTTGAGATTCAAAAATAGCCTTCCGGATCTGGAGAGGGATCTCTTAGAAATGGCACGATATCCGTGCAAGATATATCTTTGTGAACGATGGCTAGATTTGAAACCGATGATAAATTGCTTCTGGTTATATTGGCACAAAGAAGTAGAAGTTGGGCTATGGGGTCGGTCTGAGGAAGAGACGAAACAAATGACTCAGTGACTAGTTTCAAGAGGGAAAGGCTAGGTGAGCAACAACCTTTAGTGTTTAACCGTAAAGTGTGGTGGGAGAAAAATAGGGAGAGTGAGCTCAGCACATCATTGTGGACGAATTTAGATTCAGCTCGAGAAGAAAACACTTTGTCTAAATGGCGCGAACAAGGGGCGCAGTATAGCGAATCCGTAGGTTCAAAAATTCGTTCCGAAATAGACGATATGAGATATGAAATTAAAGATAACAAGAAAAAACATACATAGAGAAAGAAACACAATACATCCAACTATCGCAACTAGAATATTTACATCCTTGAATCAAAAGAGAAAAGGTCTTTGTATGGTCTGGTGACTTCTAGTCCCAGCTCATCCATGACCACCTTCATCATAAGATTATGTGATGCTCCAGAATCAAGCATGAAAGTATGTAAGTTCAGATCATGGATTTTCAGACTGAGATAAAAAGGGGGAACGTCTTCCTCATCATTCGTCTCTTCAACGCGCAAACCCAAGAAAATGCTGGGGTGGTCATCTCGAATGTTTAGAGTATCGGGGGCCCCTCCTATTTTCAACATATTTATGATTTTCTCCCAATACTCACCCTTTATAATCAGCTCATTGAATGGGACAAAGATTTTGATTTTTTCCATTTTGTGTTTAAAATTGAAAGGGGAGAAGGTTTTTTCTAGCTCTTTTCCGCTCATTTCCCATCCTGTCTCCAGGACTCTTTTGGGGATTTCCTGCTTCGAATTCATCTTCTCAGCTGCATATTTGGACATGTTGTCCAGTCTTGATCGGCTCATGGAGGAAACATCTGTTGTAGGCCCCTTCGCGAAGTCTATTTGTTTCGGCTCGAGAGGCGCATCTTTGCTCCGAAGGTTGTACTTCTTTTGAAACTGCATGATAGCATTCTGATAACCTTTATTAAATTCCTCTATCTCCCAAGATGCATGATAGCATTCTGATAACCTTTATTAAATTCCTCTATCTCCCAAGACAGTGCACCATCTATTTTGAGTATCATGCCATCGTCAGTTTCTAGTGCGAATTATTCGTTTTGGCTCATATATTGATCGTGTTCTCTTTTTGTCAAGAACACGCACGGGTTTTTATCATCATAACAGGGCATCTAGTCGTTGAAAGACTGGTCGAAATCCTCCTCTGTGTAGTTTTTCTGGAAAGGGGGCCTCATCTGCTGGTCACCTAGGTCCCGCTTCTTGATCAGAGGAACCTGGCCCCTCCAGATATTTTAATTTATGGGTTATGGGTCGTTTTGGTCTCTCGCAGTAGGCCCGCTTCCCACAGACATTCGTTCCATCAACTTTTCCATGGTTTTCATCATCATATTGAACCTGTCATCTAAGGACCATGACGTCGACAACTCTACATCTTCTTTGTGTATTTTTTCGCTCCGATTGAACTTTGATTTGATTTTTTGCGATGCCTTCATGTTCACTTTGACCTCGACAACGTTACTCATAATGGCATCTAGGTTTTCTGACCTTCTTTCTCTTAGCAGTAGAGGAAATTCACCATCAAACGAATTTGCATACCATAGATTCACAACACTGGGAAAAGGTTTCACTTCGATAGGTATGGAGTTGTATACTTTCAGAAAACAAATCGAGAACTCTTGCACTGTTTCCTCTGGCGCTTTCTTCATGTTATTGTAATGTGTCAACAACTACAAAGGGTTCTTCTTGTCCCCCATTTATTTAGGAAGGATCTTTCAAACATCCCAAATGCTAGTGGCCGGGAGAGCCTTGAACCACTTTATTACGTCTCCCAAAAGGCTTTGTGAAAAAATCCTCATCTTTGCATCTGCGTAATCTACCTCCTCCAAGTCAACAAAATCGTTAAACCAGTCTAGGTGTTTCTCGGTGGAAACATCTCCCTCAGCATCGTAGAGTCTGATTCTTTGGCTATAATTTTGAGGTAAGTTGTGTAACTCGGCTAGAAGGATGAGGGGGGGAAATCTAGCAGCCATAGCCCTAGGAGGATTCAGATTTTGGGAGGTGTTATTCGTCATTGGGGGTGAAAAGTTTTTTGGGTCGAAAATAGTCTCATCCAAACTGGTCTCTGACTTAGACCTAAATAGAGTTTGTTCAAAAATGGTGTCAAACTCTAGGTCGTCAATGATCTATGCATCGTCTTTGGGCAAGGAAATAATTTTTTCCAATAAATAGAACGGGTCCGGTGCCTGCTCTCTAGCCTTGCATAGAATTCTCTTTGGGTTGTATACAGGCTCAGAGGGGTTTAGGTCAGGATTCTCTCTGGTGTAAACAGTCTTTGGATCTAGGTTTCCTGAATAGTGCTACTTGGGGGGCCACTGGTTTGTTTGGAATAGATTCTCCAGGGTAAAGGTTTCAACCGATATGGGTTTTTGTCCCTCTATTACCCTCAAGGGTCAAACTGCAACGTTTGTCGTTCTCCCAGGGAAACTTTTTCAACTTCATCCCCGACAATGGCGCTAGAATGTTAGCACTCTGTAAATCCATTTGGCTGATAAACAGATGATGAAGGTAACTTTTCAACCAACTTTGAGACCTGAAACTAGCCTTCTAGATCTGGAGAGGGCTCTATCAGAAATGGCACGATATCTGCGCAGGATATGGCTTTTCGAACGATGGCTAGATTTAAAACTAATGATAAAATGATTCTGGTTATATTGGCTCAAAGAAGTAAAAATCGGGCTATGGGGTTGGTCTAAGGAAGATACAGAACACATGACTCAATGAATGGTTTCGAGAGGGAAAGAGTAGGCTAGCGACAACCTTCAATGTTTAACCATAAAGAGTGGTGGGAGAAAAATAGAGAGAGCGAGCTCATAGCGCCATTGTGTATGAATTCAAAGTTAGCTCGAGAAGAAAACAATTTGTCTAAATGGCGTGAACAAGGGGTGAAGTACAACGAATACACAGGTTCAAAAATTCATTCTGAAATAGATGATATGAGATATGAAATTAAAGATAACAGGAAAAAAAATATGCAGAGAAAGAAACACAATACATCCAACTATCACAACTAGAATCTTTACATCAAAACACATGACCTTCTCTATGTGCCCTTCTCCTGCTAGCCTTTGCGCTTCGCACAACTGGAAAATAATGTTCTGAGCTTCCTTAAGTGGCCTTTTCAGCCACATCATGTTCCCTCTCTGACTCTGCGCAGCTGATGCCTTTGCAAACTTGGTCGCTAGTTGTCGTTTTAACTCCCTGTTCTCTTGATAAAGCTCGACAATAGCCAGCTTTTCCTGCTTCAACTTCTAAGATGGTGTTTCCTCATTTTTCCCATTGGCTTCTGCCTTCGTGACCTCCACATTCTTTCTTGGCCTACCTCTTCTCCGAGGCAGCTATTTTTCGGAGGAAAACGTTCCTACCACCTTCCCCTTCTGTATGAATTTCTCTGTCTCAACCCTCTCTCATCTTAATATGGTCTCTTCTGTAGGTGAAAAGATAGATCCTTCTAAGCTTCTGGGAACGGTTGCCACAGGTACAAAGGAAATCCAATCTCTCTGAGGTTCGGACCTCACAGTTTTTCCACTTCACGCGTCCTTTCTTGTACTATGAGAAAATGCTATGACATGACTGAGGTGAAAATTGTGTGCAAATGTTCTAAACATATGTATCGAGGAGTAGCTCTGAACCAATTTGATTGGCAAAAGAAAAATGCGACAGACAACTTGGGCCAAATTCTATGACTGGAGGAAAACGTCGAGCATATGAGATTTATAGCAGATTTGTTCAGAGAGGAGTAAATGCTAGACTTTAATGAATTTATGGCGACGAGAAGTTTCAATTCTATCCCCAGGCTGCTCATGGAAAATCCCCACTTGTGGAATGGAGGTGATACAATTTTTTATGCAAGCATAATATGAACGTTGCAATTCTTCATTCCTTTGACCTTCATAATAAGACGATAGCAACTATGGAACTTGCCTACGTGACCCTTATTTAACCATTTGACTCAACAGGGGTACATAGAAACCGATTTCTTAATGGGATTCGAACTCTGGGGAAAAGACAAGCCTGTACCACATATACACTTCTCGACTCTGACACCCTTTCCCCTTTCCAAGGGCCAATCGACCATTTGCTAACTTTAGCATCATGGTATTTCGTACCTGACTTCACATGTTTGGGCGCATGGGTCACTACATGATTCAGAATATACTCTAAAAGGAAAGAAAGGTGGCGACGCTAACAATGGGAACGACCCATGAAGTGTTCAAAGGTGGCTTTGAGGTCTTTGAGGTCTTTGATGTAGGAACATTGTTCATGGAGGACCCGAATAACTGAATTGATTGATCTAAGGTTGTAATTGATATTCTTGATGTCTTCCTTGTTCTGGTGGGTGTCAACAATCAAGGTATTGAGTTCTCAGGCTCGGGTGGTAGCCATTTGGAAAAATGGGTAGGAAAATGGTATAGGGGAAACAAAATGGGTTTGGAGGGGTTGGTGGGACTACTAAGAATAAGGGTGTCAAATGATAGGTACCACTGCGATCAAGGAAAAAAGGGGGATCCAATGGGATAGGGGCCAAATAAGGTGTTGAAGAAGGGTCGGGTCCACAAAAATTTTTGTTAAAAATTATAGGTATCACTGGAATCGGGGTGAAGAGAGAAACCCAATGGGATAGGTCCAAAATAAGTGTGTCGATGGGACCACTATACTCATTTTTTTTTCTTACTCCTACGGAGTTATACTCCGGCCTGAATAATACTACGGTGATGAAATTCCCAAATGCTTAATAGGAAGAAATGTGTAGTAATTTCACAACCATAATGCATAAGGAACAATTGCACGCCAATATATCTTGTATGTTTTATTTTTGTTTCCGTCCCTAGGGGTAGGATATTCAGGGTTTCTACAGACAAGAGTTTTCTTTGTGCTATAGCTCTTTGATATACATGCATGTTCCAACAATAGTACTCAACCCAATATCTCATGGAACCAACTAAGGAGGCTAGACAATGCCCTTAGCCATACTATCCGACTACCTAGGTACTAGAGAGTATCTTCCAAAGTGTTGTTCTCAGTGGCACTATAAAAGTTAGGTGGCCGATTGATTTATCTATGTAGGGATTTAGGATATCTAGGTCGATCTGTATACAGGTGTTTTCTGATGTTCTACCACTTTAAGGGGTACCAATAGGGGTTAGAAGGGTGTCCAATAGATGTGCGCTTAAAAACCACTTGTAGTTCCTGCATGTATGCTTCCCTGGCTGAGGATTTATGCACTGAATGACAAATCTTTGTATCTTTAAGATGTTGAAATATGTCTCTACCCTGAAAAAAATTTAACCCACAATTTTCTGCTAAGGAAGGTGCTTTGATACCACTTGTAGCATTCCAGATATAAAATAATATGTAGAACATAAATATTTTAGCATATAAATATTAGGGCAACAATGATATAACCAGAAAAATACTAGAATAATACCAGAATAACACGAGAAAGAGCACCTTTATTAATGATAACAATGTTCACTTTCCTCTTCGAGGGGGCAACCTCCAACAGAGCAGAGCTCTATTACAATAATCTCCCAGACAATATTTCTCATACCCTGTACTTCTATTTATACTAAATCTATCTATCCAAAATAAAAGTATAGAGAAAGATCCTTCTAGAAGCGAAAGCTTCTATTAGGTCTTCTTACATTTGACTTATTATTCCTTATTGCTAGGCCTTATTAATAATGGCCTTTATTACATGGAATTATATTATTCTAACTACATGAGGGGTTAGGGAGTTTAGGTCCCTAACATCATCCCCAAGTGAAACTAGCTCGAGATCCAACTCTCTAGACCCTGACCTCATCAAAGACATGCACCAAGAAAGAACAAGGAGAAAACCGCTCTAATACCACTAATCCAGATTATGTTGAGAGTGAAATGAGATGTGAACAAAACTATAACAGGGAACACATAAATATAGTGAAACCCAACTGCTATTAAATGAATAAAATAACATAATATTGTAGACATAATATAGCTAGATTTGTGGCAGCTTATCTATGAAGAGAAAGAGATGCCATCTACACTCAATCTCCACAAGCATTACATCACACTCTATTGCATGCTCAAAGGACCTCGACATTCACCTTGATTATATATGAGAGAGTGAGAGGAGAACAATTCCCATGATTCATGTGGGATAAATTGGTCTAAGTTTACAAAATTCCATAGGCATGTAAAACACTAGGACTTCTCGAGAGGTCACCCATCCCAATACTACTATATCCCAAGCATGCTTAACTATGGAGTTATAATGAGATCTAGTACATTAACGTTGTAGGAATGTACATAAGACTACTAGGAAATCATTACATGATGGTTTTAATTAACAAATAGAGATGGAATTACATTACATTCCTCGTTAAAAAGGTGAATATCATGGTTTATCAAAACCATAGGCTTGAAACATTGATTCAGTGGAAAAGGTGGATGGCCACCAAGATCCACCTAGATCAAAATCAAAGTTGACTATGCATTCCTTATTCTAAGGAAGTTATTTATACTTTGGGCTACATTTATATGATCTTATGGATTGGTATATCATGAATTTTATGAATTTTTTTGTGGTATCCATTGTATATTGAGTTATGCTCACTTGTGATTCAATGTTGTAATGGTGTTTCTATATACCACATTTTCTTGGAATTTATCACTCTTCACTTTTGAAAATTCCCTAGTTCTCCAACATGGTATAAGAGATAGTGGTTTTTAATTTGTAAATTGCCATATATATTCCAATGGAACAGTTTGTCACAACATACTTGAAAATATTCTACAATCTCCTACTATGCAATGTTTTACTTTAGCTTTCAAATTTAATATTACTAGCTTAACGCACCAAACACTAAAATTAATTGAAACTAAAATGAAAGATATAAGAAAATAACACACCATCTGCACAAGATGTCCCTTGGAAAATCCAATATGGGAAAATCCCAATGAGAAGGTGAGGCCTATGCCTTGCTCTTTTCTTCTCAATTATGAAATTAAAATACAAAGAAAGTGCACTTACTATGGAGTTTCCATGGACACTTTGGATTGTATGGCTTATACAAGATCTTCTGCTTCCTCTATTTTTCTTCAATATCCCACTCCCAAATGCTTTTCTCCACTATGGAACTAGAAACAATACAATAAGAATGGAATCCTTTCCTATCCTAACAACCTAGTATTTAACAATGTCTTGATAGTGTTTTAAGGTTAGGGTTAAGGTTTTTTCATGCCTTAACTCCTAATTAGGGTTGGGGTTTTGAAACTTATAAAATATTCTTGAAAGTCCACATGTAACTAGCTCCACATGTGCAAGTAATGGAAGTCAATGTGGCATACACATGGTATCATGGCCAACTTGTGGGAGAATAGGATAGGTCAACTTGTGCGAGACATAACTTCCTTATATGAACTATGATTAAGATGATATTTATGTTGTTATAAATCTCTTGATATGTAGAACATTGAACTTGAGAGTTTGGGAACATTCTCTCAAAGATTTAACCTAAAAATGGCCATTTAAGGCATCAAACAAGCTCTAAAAGTTTCTAGATCCAAAGTCACCAAAGTGGAAACTACCCCTAAAATGGGACCTAGAAGCCAATAACTCCAATTTTTCCATCCAAAAAATACCAAAATAAATGACAAATGAGAGTTTGGGAACATTCTCTCAAAGATTTAACCTAAAAATGGCCATTTAAGGCATCAAACAAGCTCTAAAAGTTTCTAGATCCAAAGTCACCAAAGTGGAAACTACCCCTAAAATGGGACCTAGAAGCCAATAACTCCAATTTTTCCATCCAAAAAATACCAAAATAAATGACAAATTATAGAATGATCCATTTTAGATTAGTTTGACACCTAGCATATTATTTGCAAGTCCTTTGGAAGTTTCCTCTTACTTAAACTCCTATTGAGTTGGATATTTCTAGTGGAGTGACTCGGGGTTTTGACTTGAAGACTAAATTGAGGTTTAGATTTATAGAGTGATTATGAGTTCTAAGAAAGAACCTATGTAACACCTCGGTTTTTATCCCCAAATTAGCAATGTGTATTTGTGTATATAACGAATGGTCGAGGGCTAAGCGATGTAATATGTAACTATTTCACATTGAAGGTTAAAAATAACAATACATCATCCTCTGTAGAAAAATAAGCATAAAAACATGGGGGGATATGATTCCACGAGAGAGGAATGAAAGGGGGGCTTAGGGGGCCCAAAGGGGCTAAAGCCAAATAATATTATTTCATCATAATCCCAAGTCATTTAACTTATACTATCATAAGTCATATCAAACTTTAGATAAGTTGCAGGTTGGATACATGGGCTTCTTGGGAAGACACACGGTTAGTTGTGGGCATGAAAATATAACCCATGGTTTTTGGTTATTGTGTGGCATTTTTCCAATCATTCTAATAGAAGCCTTATCTGAGAGCTAAGATTCCAAGACTGTAACATAATGTTGGGTATGTATGTTATGATCATTATGTGGGGAAATTGATTCCCATGTGAGAGGAAAACTATAGCCATTGAGAAAATCCATTACAACCGATAATTCATGGAGTCCCTAGTAGATATATTTCTAATTCACCTGTGATGGAGCCTTGAAGAGAAGTGGGATAGCTCAAGGGATTATGTGGTAAACAAGGGGATCCCATTCCTTAGTTTGTGCATGTTAAAGGGGAAAGAGAGTTGGTGGATTGAAATTGTTGTATACGTTTATGCACTTGTGAATATTGGGAAAAGTGGGATGTGTGAGAGGACTAGAGTTTTCCATAGGATAAATTTTTCTGTGTGGAATCATAGCCTTAGTTTAGGGGTGGCCCATTGTAGAACGACTAAGTGCAATTGTGAGCCTATGGGTGGGTGGAACGTCCTTCATATACAACTAATTGGTGTCTTATCTCCATAAAGATAGGTGTTATAGTTCATTGTATTTATGTTGAGTTAATGTTGTGTATATTATGAATTTAAATGTTGTTATTTTACATGTATAATATGCATCTGTAACTGTGAATGATTTAATTATAACTGTATAATCCTGCTTATCATATTGCATGCATTAATTCATTAAAAGTAGGATATCTAGATTATATTATTAGAGCATGGAATTCTAATACATATGGGAGGAATTTTGAAGTACCCCACTATACCAACAATGTATAAGGGTGGTTGCGTACATTACAAAGTGGTATGAGAGCATGGAATTTTAATATGGATGGGAGGAATATGAAGTACCCCACTACCCCAACAATGTACAAGGGTGGTTGGGTGTGTTAGAAAGTGGTATCAGAGTGAGGTTACAACATTGGGTATTTATAGGCCATAAACTAAAGCTTGCAGAGGAAGAAAATTATAGGTTGCATACTAAGTGTTTGATAAAATATCTATGTGGAAAATAGTGTAGAGGTTGCAATTGAAAAAATCATGGGTTTGAAATTACCTATATAGAGTGATAGCATAGTTTATATGTTGGTAATAAAGTGTTGTAAGGAAACTAAAAAAATTGTAAGTTTGAACTGTGTAAGAATTGAGGCAAATCCTAAAATTGGAAAAATCCCTAATTCTGGATTAAATCCAGAGATTAATGGTTGAAGCAACATCATATTGGGCTAGTACAAGGATCGAATCCATCTAAGGAATATAATCCTAGAAAGTCCATGGTATATCTGTGGAGAAACATTGATATATATATATATATATATATATATATATATATATATATA
>CBVK0103759500.1:0-10205 GCA_900067695.1 Picea abies
TGAACTATGCCACTATCACTAAAGGTTTCATGCATCTTTTGAAGAAGGACACCCATTTTATCTGGAATGAGCGATCTCGAGAGTCCTTTGATGCCTTGAAGAAAGATTTGGTGGCAGTTCCTCTGTTGAATCCTCCTGACTACAGTAGAGATTACTTGTTTTATATCATTTTTTCTGAAGATATGATTGGTATGGTTCTGGTTCAGGAGGATGATGAGCTCCGTGAGAATGTCATCTATTATATTATTCAAACTCTACTCGGTCTTGAATTTAATTACACTCACGTTGAAAAGATAGCTTTGGATAATGTGCACGCATTCCAGCGTTTGTGTCATTATATATTACTTTGAAAGACTACAGTGGTTTTTCATGTCAATCCATTTCAATACATCCTTACCCAACGTATCATAGGGGGAAAATATGATAAATGGATTGTCATTTTACAAGAGTTTGATCTTGATTTCACTTCTGCAAAATCCAAGAAATCCCTAGTCTTTGTGGAGTTGATATCTGATTTTCCATGATTAGATGAGGATGTCATCCATGTTGATTCATTTGTGGAGGAACACATTTTCCTTGTCTCGTCTAACCCCTGGTATGGAGACATCATTCTCTATCTTTAGACCTTGAAGTTCCCTCAGCATCTCTCATGAGATGACCGGCGGTGTATAAGATACCAAGCTAAGAAATATACTATCATCGGTGACACTTTGTATAAGATACCAAGCTAAGAAATATACTATCATCGGTGACACTTTGTATCACCGAGGAGTAGACGATATCTTGTGGCGTTGTTTAACTCATGGAGAAGATGAGTCTATTCTAAACTATTTCCACAGTGGGGCTTGTGGTGGTCATCTATCTAGGCTTGCGACAGCCCAAAAACATTTTTGATCCAGTTATTTCTAGCCTACTATATTTAAGGATTGTATTGAAGTGGTTAAGAAGTGTCACCCCTATCAGGTGTTCACTTGGGAAATGTGCTCACATCCATCCCCTCTTCATCCAGTCATTACCGTCGGTCCCTTCACCAAGTGGGGGGTGGACTTTGTCGATTGCAACCCAACTTCAACTGGGGGGAATTAGCACATTGTCATGGTCATCAACTAATTTAATAAGTGGGTAGAGGTCATGCCCTCAGTTAAATCCGATGGGAAGATTTTAGCCTTCTTTGCATTCAATTAAATTATCACCCGGTTTGGTGTCCCGAGTGATATTGTCATTGATCATGGAAATCACTTTCAGAATGAAATGATGGAAGAAGTAGCATCTAAGCTGGGGTTTAGACATGATCATTATTCTCTGTATTACCCCCAGGAAAATGGACAAGTAGAGGTCGTCAACAAGTCTCTCAAGACCATTTTGCAAAAAACTATCAGTCATAGTAAGTCCGACTGGCACATCATGCTATATCCTACACTATGGGCATACCAAACCTCTATCAAGACTGCCACTGGATTTTCCCCTTTCCAGTTTGTACATGGCGTGGATTCGATTTTACCTATTCAATGTGAAATCCCTTCTCTTAATTTGGCAGTCACGCTCCTACCTGGAACTTTCGATATTGAGTGATGACTTGTACACCTAGAGAGTCTTGATGAGTAGTGTCGAGGCACCTCTATGGCTATCAAGCTAAACAAAAGATGTGTCAAGGTTCAGTATGATAAGTTTGTCTATCCTTGGTTATACGTCGAGGGTGACTTGGTCCTCTTATACGATCAAGACAAAGAACCACTGGGGGCAGGCAAGTTTAAACCTATGTGGCACAGTCCTTACATTGTACGACGTGTTCTAGAAAAAGGAGCCTATGAGTTAGAATATTATGAAGGGAATAATTTTTTCAACCCAAAAATGGGCTCTACTTAAAAATATACTACGCTTGAGCACCAAGCTCAAGCGGAACTCTCTGTATACTAATGTAATTTAGTGTATATATCTCTTTTGTTTTCGTCTTCGGGTTGCTTATCGATTTTTCACTTGGTTGACAGATGTCAACAGAGTCGTCGATCTACTTAGGATTCACAGATGGGGCTAGTCATCACACACAGAACTTGACTTCCATCGCTTGGGTGGTTTACTCACCCGAGGGTCTACTGGTGTCTTCAAGAGGCGTATGCCTAGGTCCATCCATGAATAATGTGGCCGAATATAGCGTCATTATATAATTTTTTCATTATGCTATCTCACATGGCATTCATTCATTAGAAGTTTGTCTGGATTCCTAGCTGGTAGTACGTTAGTTGAACGGTCATTACCGCATGTGTGATCCTACTTTACTCCGACGATTACTACGGGTACATCTTTTAGAACGACAATTTTATTTTATTACATATTATCATATTCATAGAAGTTATAATCATGTATCTGATGCTTATGCTAACTTTGTTTTAGATTGGAATTTGTCACATAATTAAAATAAAATAAAACCATCTCATCAATGTACACATTGTAAAATATAAGTAAAGTTGAAGATCCCTTTTCATATATTTCAAAAAATATGGTGTTTATAGTACAAAAATTTGGGCTAACACCCTCAATACACAAATACAACTGGTATTACAATATCCCATGACATCTATGCTTGTGGTGTCATATGTGTGTCATGGTATCAAACCATGGAATTCAGGAGATGTCGAAAGAGTCGTACCCATGCCCTAGGTACACTAACCACCTGTCTCTACATGGATTCATGCAGATCCTCTACCTGAACCATGGGTATCCTGTGAGTCAAACGTGACAGGTTTCCCTGCATGTTTTGTAGGACCATCTTGGCTTCTCCTCTCGTGGCCTCATCTCCACGATTCCTCCATCGATGTCGAGGGAAACCCTCTGGACATCATGGACCCATGTCTGTGGCACACAAATTTCTAGTCAATACTTAAGCACCATCCAAAAATATTTTTTTCCTAATTATACAAAAATACAACAAAAAAATGAAATATGTAAAAATAATTTCACATACCTATGTCACCATAGGAGGACCCTGGTGGAAGTGGCATGTCTGGATCTCCTCTAAAGTTGATCCCCTCATAGGGATATTCATCCAGAGTGATGACATGTCGCCATCACCAGTAGAATAAATCCTCATTGTAGGGTGTTGGAACCCTACCTCCCCCATATCACCTCATCACCTCGGTCCACCATGCCATCGTTGGATCGTGAGGTCCCCTAGGAAGAATCTCAACTCTAGGTCCCAAACCTAGAAGCTGCTCGAAAAAGAAACTGCATAATATGGAGGCAAACCCAAAATTTATTTTACCCCCCTGTTTTCACTCTGTCAACTGGCTCTTCATATTCTCCAGTAGTGAGGTACACTAGTCATACATTGTGGGTCTCACACACTACACTACATAGAACATGAGCGGCCTCGATGCTTATTGCAACGAGGCTGAACCTGTGATCCTAGTCAATAATAGGACAATGATCTTTAGACTGAGGTTGTTTATTGCCCGAATAGGGATTTGACTCCCTACCTTAGGAGTCCCTGCTACACAATGGGTGTCGATATATTTCTTTATCTTCGTCCCACTACCTTCTCCTCGTGATTTGAGGTTTACAACCTCCCCCCAGCATGATAAACTAGTCAAAAAGCAAATTTCCTCTACTTCAATTCTCAAGGGTTTCCCATCGAGATTGAAGCTCTCACTCTCAGGGTCCCAGTAAGCCACCAGTATATCCAACAACCTCACCTAGTCTTTCATTCCATTGAGAACCCAAAACTTATACAAACCACATCGATTTATCCATTTGGGCTCACAGATCTCGATCTAAAGCACCGTTGAGCTCCTCATGCTCTCCCTCTCTCCATTCAAGAACCATCCTGTCAAAGACAAATAAAATTTTGAGTTAGAACCCTTATTTTTTATTATTTGTGTGCATGTATGTGGCCTCCTTTGCATATAGTCGCATGTAGGGCTCAATATATTCCCCCTGTAGTTCATAGAGGAGTGTATACCTTGTTTTACATGCGACCTAACCAAATCCATCCCATGTACACCAAAATCAAAACTTTTCTCCCTAAATAACTAAAAATTTAAGACCTAATTCAAAATTTTAATCCATTGAATTTGTGGAGGAAGAGAACAAGAATTACCTGATCCAGATGACTCGTGATTTCATTGCCTAATTCTTCCATAATTTTCGTTTGAATCTTGGAGGTATTTTGATCCAATTTGCACTAGTTGGGTAAAAAATCAAAATGGTATAGTAATTTTTTTATAGTAATTTTTTATTTTGTTACTATTTATAAATTATTTTTACCCACTTCCTATAGTTTTAAGGCCATTTTTTATCCTAATGGAAAAGTGGATCGAGTTGTTTTTTGCATTTTTAACCAAGGATTCTTGCAGATTTTAGTGTTATGTCGACCGTTTGTCACCTCGGGCAGGTATATTCATTACCCAGCATATAGGATAGGTATATATTCCAGTATGCATTTTTCGCATTATCCTATAGTTGTCACTCTTTATGCCCTAGGTACGAACCCATTTTCTACGACACAGAACCCTCCATATGTTATAAATTCATGTCGTTATCAAGTGGTAGAGACTTACCAAACATGGGTGCCCTGGTTAGATCCCCTACTGCATTTGGTTCCCATGCAGATATTTTTTCAACCGGACTGAGAGTCCCTCACAACTCGTACATAACTTTATGCTGAGCCTAATTTCTCATTCACAAACATGCGAATTTATACCTCGTGGACTCCCAAATGAGTTTAATTTAAAAAGTCAGGTGATTTAAGTCAGGTGATTTGTACCTTTCACACTCGATTAAATTGGATTTGAAAGGTCATCAGTCTTAGTTAAGCTCTTTTCCGACTCGTTATCAAAAATTGAAAAGATCACCAAGTGAACTTGTATTTTTCACACTCGTAAATTTGTTTTGAACAGGCATCTATTTGGCACAAGTTTACCCCTTTTACACACCAAGTAGACTAAAAGAAATAAAAAATGACATTTTTTGGCATCAAGTTGTGATTGCACCTCATGCCCTTGCTTGCAGTATTGAGCCTATCGTTGGATCTCGCTTTGTGTTATAAATCGTTTGCCTCAGCAGTTTTGCATCCTCAACCAAGCAGAGCCTTGTTTATATCCTTCGCAATTTGACACCCTATACCTAGGATGGAACATTCCCCCAAGTGTCCATCTCCCACATGCACTTCCCTGCACTAAGAATAGGTATGTTCCACTGGTGGAACTATTTTTTCTTACTTGCGACACTTGTTTCCTCCTCTGTATCATAGCATTCATTTGTCTATGAAAAAATTTAAAAAATATGGGCAGGAAGGGAGTATTATCATGTATCGACGGCAGTCGTGTTGCCTTTGAACAGAGCACAAAGTTATTTTATTCCATTCATCATCATAATTTTGGGATTAGCATGGCCTTAGGAAGCCGAGCTCATTACAGAGTCTTCTCTACCGACTAGTTACTCTTCCAGTCCCTATAGAGAATCTTATTGATGCCTCCTACATCTCATGGTTTTATCATCAGGTCTGTGATGTCAAAGTCCTCCACGTGTCTTATGCTCTTGTTCAAAGGAAGTCTATCAACTTGTGTCGACCACTCCTCGGAACTCTTGACTTTGCATGTCGGCCATACCCTTATCAACCTGTGTCAGCCACTCCTCGAAACTCTTGACTTTGCATGTCGGCCATACCCTTAGTTTGTCTCAGAATCACTCGTTACAGAGTCTTCTCTACCGACTGGTTACTCTTCCAGTCCCTACAGAGAACTTCATTGATGCCTCCCGCATCTCATGATTTTATCTTTGGGTCTATGTTGCCAGAGTCCTCCATATGTCTCATGCTCTTGTTCAAAGGAATTCTATCAACCTATGTCGGCCACTCCTCAGAACTCTTGACTTTGCATGTCGTACATACCCTCATTTTGTCTCAGAATCACATGATATGGTAGTCCTATCATGCACCCTAGCCCTACTTTCATCATTGGTAGGTAACCTTGAACCCAGCAGTTGACATTTCATCATTGGTTGTTGATTGGGTGGTTTCCCTTGTGTTTGAAGGAAATACATATATTCACACATTGGGTTTCGTGCATTGTCTTGGATGCCATTATCCTTATTGGTGGTTTCCTCACCTTTTTCAGCATTTTTCATCATTAGCTGCTATTCAGAGGGTCTTTTTTCGTGTATCGCTTGCACTTGTCACACATGAAAGACACACAGGGTCGCTTGGTTCATGAATTTGTTATTCATCCGATTTCCACCAAATAATGAATCTCATGCTTTATACCTCATGCTAAATGATGAGAGATGCCTTAATTCTCTCCTTTCAGCAGGTCTCTTTCCATCGACTTCAACCCATTTTTCTCTCCTTTCAGCAGGTCTCTTTCCATCGACTTCAACCCATTTTTATGGAAACGGGACCTAGATTCTTATGAGTACCTTGAGGCTTGCAGTCATCAGTGGCGGGCTCTCTCGCCATCGACAGTTGGGAATACCCTCATGCTAAATGATGAGAGATGCCTTAATTCTCTCCTTTCAGCAGGTCTCTTTCCATCGACTTCAACCCATTTTTCTCTCCTTTCAGCAGGTCTCTTTCCATCGACTTCAACCCATTTTTATGGAAACGGGACCTAGATTCTTATGAGTACCTTGAGGCTTGCAGTCATCAGTGGCAGGATCTCTCACCATCAACAGTTGGGAATACATCAATGTCTCCTGATCGATGGATTCTTCAGGTGTTCAAAACCAACTCCTTTATCCACACTTGTAATAATTTACTCTGTGCCTTGATACCTACTTTCATTATCGATAGGTTGTCTCACGTTTGTTAATGGTACACCTCAATGACTGGTAATCAAATGATTTCTCATTGTGTTCGACCTCAACGCCTTTATTCACATGATGTAGACTTGCACCTTTGGTGGATTGTGTAGAAGACTTGAAGACACCACTATCTGGCCATAGCTTTCTTGATTTGTTGCTTCCTTTTCATTGGACCAGTACCCATATGACTTCAGTGATCATGGGATATCAGATTGTACTTCATGGTATACATATATCCTCAGCTTGGTGTTTTGAGACTAGTTCTACTGAGCCTTGTTCGTGACTATGTCATCTTTTGGCATGTAACCACATTTGTATTTTCCTATTCATGTCCACGGACACTTGTTTGGTATAGTTTCCACATGGATCTGTAGTGTAATTTTTGGCAACCATGTATGCAAAATTAGTACAGAATGTAATGCGCAACTGAGTTCGTCTAGATGGTCCCCTACCACTCCACTTCTGGGTTATTTATAATGTATTTCGGCCATTGCAGATACTCCTCTGACCTCACACATTAGGGGGCATCTATTAGAGAAACATTTGTCTCACCCTAAGAAATCTTGCAGAGAGGGCCTTATTCCATTTCCCTATGCAGACTCACTTTCCCTAATTGATAAATCCAGAGACAAAAATACAATTTTTTCCATGTGTACGCATCTTGCACCCTATACAGCAAGTGTATACACAAGCTACTCCACTACAGCTTGCGTACATCGGGATTTGTTCCAGAAAATAAAAATTAAATGTCAAATTTCCATGTCACGACAGGAGACCTCTGATCCTTGGCCTTCCAAATACTGGAAATGTTATGACTCGGCCCTTCAGTTTCATTTTGAAGGCTATAAAGAAGCCAATTTTGAGCTATGGAAAAGAGGAGAGAATTCAACTTTGAGAGCAAATTTACTCTAGAGAAAGTATTACTTCATATTGAGTCTGCATCCCTTTGTGATTTAAGTCTAAACACAGTGTTCAGCCCCCAAGCTCTTCCCTTATTGATGGAGGATCTCATTGTCTCCCTTCTATGATCTTTCCTTTGGTGGAGGATTGAAGTAGTGGAGGCCCAGTTGGAAGGAACTTGGTTTCTCGGTTTCGAACCGTGTCGAAACGAAAGTCTGTAATATTTTCACTTCTGTTGATCATTTATTAATAGAAATACTCTCTTCTCGTCCAATTGATATATTTCAAATATATGAATTATTATCCATAGGCATGTTTGTTTTTTATATTAATTGATTATTCTATGTAATGTGATAACCTTTTATATTATCACTATATGCTTGCTTCTCTTTTTTGTTGAGAACTTGTTGCAGGTATAAAGCTTTGGGTCAAAGTGCTCAATGGTGGACATCTTTAAACATCTAGATGAGGTAGGTCCCTTTCTTATCTCACTTGCACATTGGTTTATATAGAATGTTTTTGGGATAGAGTTGATTTCTGTAGTCACATCCATCTATTGTGGTTTACCCTAGCCATAGAGATATTTTCCTCGTAACACCATAGAAGATATGTGAGTCTACAAGTTTGAGAGTCTATGAACCTGTCACATAAAATAATTCTTAGTATAGGTTCATAACTTGTTGCAGGTATAAAGCTTTGGGTCAAAGTGCTCAATGGTGGACATCTTTAAACATCTAGATGAGGTAGGTCCCTTTCTTATCTCACTTGCACATTGGTTTATATAGAATGTTTTTGGGATAGAGTTGATTTCTGTAGTCACATCCATCTATTGTGGTTTACCCTAGCCATAGAGATATTTTCCTCGTAACACCATAGAAGATATGTGAGTCTACAAGTTTGAGAGTCTATGAACCTGTCACATAAAATAATTCTTAGTATAGGTTCATATTAGAGGCTACGGATGTTAGGGGTGCATTGTGATGACACCATACAAGACATGTGATTCTGCAAGTCCAAGAGTTTGTGAACCCGTCATAAGAAATAATTCTAAGTAAAATTCCATGATTAAAATGAATAAGAATTGTCGACTCAATGGTTGATTATATATGAATCGTTGATCTATCTAAAGCACCTAGATGAAATATGGGTCATCCATCTCACCAAACAATTAAATGTGAGATGTTAGATCAAGCAATCTAGAGCCATGATCTAGGAGGGAGACATGTGGAAAAAGACAAAGATGACACATGGCCTAATCAACTAATGACAAGTGTCAAGGTTGTTAACATCAAAATCACTCATTGCAATGATGGCTAGTGTCGTTATTATAAATACTGCAAGTTTCACATATTGGTCGCAAGTGTCATAAGTGTTGCAAACATCACTTTAGCTGTGTCATCTCTCTAATGACATCAAAAGGACAACAACACACCTCAAAGACTAGTTTTGAAGAAGAGAAATCAATTGACAAAGAGTACAAACCTTTTGCCACTGGAAAAAGCCACTAAAATATCAATTTTGGAAGGAAGCGTTCCCCTACCCACTGATAGGGAGTGTTGGTGCTCTATACCCTCTTCTAGGGGAGAATTCCAGTGCTATGTTCCCCTTTTTGAGGGAGCTTTGGCCTTTTTTGGGTGAAATTTGGTTTGTTGGAAGGAATCAGGGGACAATCCCCTCAATATATGAAGGTAGTTGGATTTGAATCTGAGGTCAAGGAATGATCTTAGAGGAGATCTACAACTGAAGGAGAGGAATCCTCAACTTATTCGAAAGATCTCTCAAGTGGTTAGGCCTATCCAAGCCTATATAAGGAGTCCTCCTCATGGTGAAAGAATAGATGGATATTGAGAATTACACCAAACTTATGATCCCACAAGTGAAATGCCATTGGAGAATAATCAGTGTAGATTACTTGAACAAAGGGGTTGGACAAGGAGAGCTGGAAGAGGCTGTTACACCTCCATCAAAGGATTGTAAGCACCTTTTACTTATTCTCATTAATAATCAATGCTTGACCTGTTTATTTCAAATTTATGTTCCTTCTACATCAATTTGTCTTCAGTAGATAAATCTATGTTTGAGCTAATCTCAATATAATAGGAAATTATTTGTACCTTTGTTTGTTTTACAGGACCTATCGAGGAGCTCAAGATTGGAGCTCAGCTTGGATCTTGTGAGGAAGAACGTTATTAATTAGGTACATATCCCTCTTCTTCCTTTTCGCATATTATCTTAATTAGATCTAAAAAGGATGTCAGTGTCCATGTTAAGAACTTTTATGTCCTGGGCTTAGGAGTCTAGAGACCAAGAGGGAATCCGCTTGTCCGTAGGAGGATTCACCTGTAACAGAAATTGGCGAATCCAATGGGGAGGGACCTTTGAATTTTTTCCTTCGTAAATCTCGATTTCCTTTTCTCATTTTGATCTTATTCATATTGTGTCCTTGATTCTTATATTTCTTGATTGACCCTTCATTTCATCCCATACACTTTGGATTTCTGAACTTGCTTGAA
>CBVK0103759516.1:0-11308 GCA_900067695.1 Picea abies
CTACTATATTTCATATCTTAGTCATTTTTTGTATTTATGGTCATAAAATTCAGTTTATTTCTAAATTCTTTATTGGATATTGAAATCAGTCTGTTGACTAAGTGTTTGTCTAGTAGATTTCAACATGGTATCAGAGCTTGGGCTCTGACTTTTAGTGGATAGATTTCTTGGCACTTGGATGACAGTGATTTTCTTGGGTTTTTGCTTGGAAGAAGAAGGGGAAGAAAGGGTCTTTGTCAATTGGACAGGGATGACTTCCAGTCTCGGGTATGAGGACAAGTTGGAGGGGATCTCCAACTACCTGCAGTGGAAGGTAAGGATTGTAGTTGTTCTCGGGGAGAAAAAGTTGTGGGAATTTGTGAGTACCATCGCGACATTACATTTGTTAGATCTCATTTCCTTAGATCTCCATGATGTGAAGGAAGAAAGGGTGCATTAGATAATCTTGAATGGAGTGAAATACCACCTGATTCCACATTTGGCTGAGAATATGACAACCAAAGAGATGTGGGATGAACTAACAAAATTATATGAGAACAAGAACAAGAACATGAAGATGGCCCTAAGGGAAAATATCCACAACACTAGGATGGCCAAGGGAGAGAGTGTGGCCTCCTATCAAACCCGGCTTAGATGGGTGAAGGATGAGTTGGAAGTTATAGAGCATATTATTCCAGACTCATAGTTGGTGCACATAGCCCTTAAGGGCTTCACCAAAGAGTGGGATGTTTTCATGAAGTGTGTGGTGGGGAGAGAGAATCTCCCAAATTGGAGCAGACTATGAGATGATTTTACTCAGGAGAAGATCTGGGAGGGTTCTCAGAGTAGAGATCAGGAGAAGGAAGAGGGTGGTGCAGATGATCATAATGTTGCTCTTGTGGGAAATAGAAAATACAAGAAGAATTGAATGAGCAAAGTGAAATTCTTTGCATGTCACAATATTGGCCACTACACTAATCAATGTACAAACAACAACAAGAAGAAATATCTAGAGGTATCAACATCAACTAAGGTTGTTGATTTCACTGAAAAATTCGAGAGGAAATTTTCTCTAATGACTGGTATTTCAAGCAGTGGTAGTGCAAAGTTTCAAGACATTGGAGTGTGGTATGTGGATAATGGTGCATATCGACATATGATGAGAATGAGGTCATCATTCCTCAGTTTTTCAAAGATAGACTCAGACTGCTATGTGGGTTGTGGGGCTAGCACTAGAGTTGTAGTAAAGGGGTTGGATGCATGAGATTCCAACTAGAATCAGGGGGTTTTCTGGAGTTGGACGAGGTGTTATTTGTTCCAGAGTTGTCGATAAATTTACTCTCAGTGTCATCTTTGGAGGTTGATGGATGTGGAGTTGTGTTCTTTCGTGGATTGGTGTTTCTATATCCAGAGGGAGCTACTCTAGAGACAACAGTATCGTAGTTGAATGGTGAGTATTGTGTTCGCAATCCCATGCTTCTCTAATGATTCCTTCAAGTAGTCTTCTGGAATGTTCTTTTGATTACATTACATATGTCCACATTTCTAGGAGTTCTGATCCGATATATGATGCCTATGTTAATTATGTCTTGGACTAGCATTTGTTTTACACTTAAAATAAGAAGCACACACATACACATGTATGTAAAATCATTCCATTTGTACATAATCATATAAGTACACTAAGGAAAAATATAAAATCATTCCATTTGTACATAATCATATAAGTACACTAAGGAAAAATAGTTGTATATATATTATTCTAATATCCATTAAGTACAAAAATATGAATTAATGTTACAAAATTGGGCTTTTAGCCCCAAATGTCTATCTTTGTAGACTGGTACAAATAATACATAGAATCTATGCAAAGGACCCTACCCTTGCACTTTTGTCTTTGTAACATACAACGACATTGGCCAAACACCAGAAGAGTTTCATCCAGACCCATGGAACTCTAACGACTTGGTGTTGCATTGTCTCTGGAAAGTCCTTGATTTGGATCAGAGGGACATGGTGTGTAAGATGGTCCAAGTTTCACTGCACATTTTGTAGCACTCTATTGGCATCCCCAATGGGTTTTTCCACGTCGTATCCTTTGTGTATGTGTCGAGGGAGTCCATCAAGTCATCTCGGTCCAATATCTAGACATTCTATATATTTTGTTAGCATTATTACCCATGCCAAAAACATTTGTATTTTGGTTTTCTTCTTGAGATTTCAATTAAACAAAATCCATAAAAACTTAATAACTTGAAAAATAAAAAGTGTTACGTATGTCACCCAAAGAAACTCTGGGTGGGATGGGCATATCAGAATCTAAACTTAAGTTTATCCCCTTATAGGGATATTCATCTATGATGATGATCTATTACCCTCACCAATAAAAGAAGTTGTCATCATACGGGTTTGATAGACTCCCACCCCCTAGCCGATGTACGAGCCCTCCCCATGATGTCATACATGGAACTCTAAGATTGTGTGGCTCCATGAGCACTCTAGGGATGATATCTAACACTATTGAAGAAGAAAAAAGTGCAAAGGATACTACCGTAACCAAAACTTTTCATCTTCCCTAGCTTACATTTTTTTATTTGAGTCTTCATACATTGTAGCAATGAGGAGTTCCAATCATATATTGTTGGTCTCAAACATTCCACTGCACAATACATCTGTGGTCAGAATGCTTTTCCTTTTGATAGAAGTCAAACTTTCTGAACATATCATATAGTTGGTGATCTCTCAACACCTATAGCACCATCTTGATATTCTCTTTGTGCTCTTTTATAGTCTTGGAATACACAAAAATATCATCAACAAGCACTAGGACAAACTTATCCAAGTACATGTTGAAAACACTATTCATCAAGCACAAGAAGGTAGATCGTGCATTAAAGGTAAAATCATCAATATGGGTGTCTATTTTCCTTGTTTTTTGAGAAAATAAATATATTTTCACAAGTTTTTAAACTTCCTAATTTTCTTCTTTTTTTTTTAAGAATTTCACTTTACAGTAAAAATAAAACTTCTTGTGAATTTTGTTAGCTTTCTATTAATTTTTTTAGAAATTTTTTTATTGACATTTAATATGTCAATTTAGTGTTTGTTTGACAATATGTTCCTTAAAAATGAATGCACTGATAATGAGTTATGTTTATTGACAACAATTTACTCATCATTAATTTTTTTTTTTATGAAATTTGAAATATGTTGCAATGATCTAAATAGACTCTATTAAAGTATGACTATAGTTTTGAAGACAACAGATGGACATTATAATTGCTACAATTTTTTTGAATTTGACCAATCTAAAAAGGTTGTATATTTTAAACACGTTTAGATTGACACCGTATATCTACCTTAATTTTTATTTAAAAATATAATATAAAAATACCCTTTTGAAGAGGACAGTGAAAGGTTCAGTAACATCAATTTTTCATAATTTTTTACTATGTATTATTGCAGATATTGATTTTTCATTTTACTGAATCCTTATGTCATCTAAAAAAATATGTAGACATGTTTTTATAAAATTAACTAAAATTACTAAAAATCAATTAAATTAAATTAAAATTGTATCAAATGAAAATAGATTCAACTCTGAAAATGTTGGTAATAATTTTGAAACCAGATTCACAGTATTTTAAAGGGTCTACTCCTTCCCAAGTTAGAGTAAGTTGAAGTGAACACATATTTTTTTGAAAAGTTCCATATTTATAGGTTTTCAACCGAATTAATAGTTCGACCGAAAGTTAGTAACTTTCGGTTGAAAGTTAGTTTTAACGGAAAAAACTAAATTGCAGTAAAAAATGACCAACTTTCGGCCAAAAAACAACAGTTCAGCCAAAAAGTGGAAAATAGAAACATTCGTCGGCTGGAAAAAAAATAGGGGGACGTGACATTTCAACACAGAACACGACATTTGGGCATGAAAGCATATACATTGTTCTAGCCGAAATGTTAATATCGCATTTATGCACATACTCACTTTGTGTTTTCGCTATTTTGGCTTTTTTGAGAAACATGTTCGCTATTTTTCATTTTTTGGAGTAACATTTTCACTATTTTTCACTTTGGGGCAACATTTTCTAAATTGAATATTTTCTTCAACAATTTTGTTGTAAGTGGAGGTTTTCATAAGCAATTTCTTCCTATATCAAAGAGATTTTTTTTTAAGGTAAGTTTTCTTAAACAATTCCTTTCAAAGTCTATATTTTTTTAGAATAAATTTTGTCATAAGGAAGTTTTTTTCAAGCAATATTTTTCAAAACAACTTTTTTTTTTAACTTTTGTTTAACATCAATTTTTTTTATCCAAAATTTCTTTTAAAGCTACTTGCTTTATTGAGAATTTTTTTCTAAGTTATTTAAGATATGATTTTTTTAAACCTTTACACATTGAATAATCATGGGAAACAAAAGGGAGAAGAAGAGAAAATATGAATGCACTTGGGATGATACTCTTCATATAGAATAGACAGAACAAAACTATAGAAGAAAGAAAAAACAACATGCAAACATTGAAGGAACAAGTGATGATAATGTAATTGGAGATTTGCATCTTGATATTCAACAAGAAGAAATTGAACCAGATATGCATACATATTATAGATAATGTTTGGAATTCAAAAACATATTTTTTGATATAATTGATTGTAAGTTGGAATTTATATTTTGCAAAAAACATAAATAGATTGGTCGCATAACATTGATGAAGCCGTTGAAGCCGAAAATCAAGCAGAAGTCGAAACACACACACACACACATATACAATATTTCAACACTTGTAGATTTTAATTAATTTATGATTGCTCATTTAGTTTTCTAATAAATCTAATTTAAATTTGTATATTTTTTATACAACATTTGGTTAAAATTTTTATGTTTACAACTTAGAACATTGAATATATGTTAATTTCAAGTGTTTTTAATTTTAATATATTTAATTTATGTTTTTGAATTATATTGAAATTTATGTAGGTAATATCAACATTGATGATGAAATGTTAGAAAATGTTGATACTAACAAATTTGGGGACGAAAAACCTAACCATTATATATGATATCATGTTGAAAAGATTTATGATAAATATTTCAAAAATGAATCAATAGCAACACAAACTCAAATTTTGAGAGGTATGATAAGGTCAAAAAAGTTAAAAGAAGCTACATCATTATTAGATATTCAAAAAATGACAAAAGATAGAAAGGTGAAATAGAGTGTCTTGGAAAATATAACATATGCAATAAAATCTTTTTGAAAGTGTAGAAAAAAATATGTCAATGTTGCACGTAGAGTAATACAAACAACAATTGTTTCATCTGGCAATGTAAAAGGCTATTTGACACAACATATGTCAAAAGTAATGAGAACCTCAAGAAAAAAAATGGTACAAACATAGAAAAGTATGATTGCAAATAGATGCAAATGATGAACTTGTTGTATAGTTATTTGTAGACATCCTTACAAAGATAGACTTGCAAAAAATGATAAAAATATGGCCCATAAATATTGGTTGGAAAACTATCGCATTTCACCAAATGCAAGGGATGTGTTGCGACGAAGAAGAGCACAAAAGAAATATGAAGAGAATCAAAAACATATATTGGAAATGACACAAATAGAATTGTTCAATATGTTCAAAGAGAAGCACAGTCAAGTTAAAATGTGCATCAATGCATTTATGCAACAAAAACCATGGTATGTTAAACCCATGATTGTTCATGACACTTGTTGTTTTCGTTATCATGTGGAATTTGAGTTATATTATGACAATTTTCTTTATTCTAGTAAAACATTTTGGGAAAGTTCACCTCCTTCCACAATTTCTGCCTTTATATCCCAAATTGTATGTGAAAGAGAAAGAGATGGATTATTTTACCATAAAAAATCTATTGGTGGAAAGAAATGTGATCACTGTGGAAATATAGCTTTATTTCACTCCAAGTATCATATTGATATGAATGATCAATCCTTGTCCAATATAACAGTGAATTGGAAAAGATATGAATATATCAAGGTTACTGATCCAAATTCTGCAAATGTTATTTCCAAAAGGATTGATTTGCAAGAGGATAAGATCTATGTGATAGAATTTTTGAAGAAGTTTGAAAACAAAATTTATAAATACACCAAGCATTCGAATTTTTGAAGAAGTTTGAAAACAAAATTTATAAATACACCAAGCATTCGCATAGAGCTCGATGGAAAGACCTACAATTCAAACAATCTCATGAATTTTTTCCACTTAGGACGATTTTGTCAATAGTTGATTTTGCATAGAATTATACATTCAGTGCACAAAGAGAAATATAGAGTGAATATTATCATTCTGATCAAGTCTCTATACTTATCCACGTTCTATATAGACATACTCAATAGAGTGTTGATAACATAGAAAGAACCTATGAGAATCGGTATGTTATTAAATAATATCACTTTTATATGAGTGTTGATCATTCACTTGATACTCATTATGTACAGCATTGTTTTGATTTACAATATGATTCCTTGAAATCCCATGGGATCAAATACGATCAACAAATGATATGGTCAAATTGATGTGAAAGTCAATTCAAATCTTCACAATCATTCTATTGGTTGTGTCGTCTTAATAAGAAATCAAACATTAAACATTGTTGGAATTTCTTTGAGACTAGTCATGGGAAAGGAGAGCATGACGGTGCAGGGGCATGGCTAAAGCAATCACTTTGAAGGTATCAGGTGAACCATTTTGTCGATCGATTTGTATATGTTTATCAAATTGTTCGATGGTGCCAAGTATCTCTAAACCACTAACAAAATATGTTAAGGGATGTGCGTAGGGGTTTTTATATACATGGTGTACATGTATGAATGTTATTGATTTATCAATAATTTGTCTTGAGTTAACACACACACACATGTTGGCATTCATTTACTTATAATAAATTATTCTTGAATCATGCAGGTATTTTTGACATATTAGAATCCAAGATGTAGATAGATTGATCCGATATGAAGCCATTACAATACATAGGACTCGAAAATTGTGTTCAATTAAAACAAAATCCTACCAAAATGTGTATGTGTTTGATAAAAGGAATGCATCTTGTTTTTTTTCAATTTTCATAAAGGACATAGAATCTCATGAGATTTTTGAAAACGAAATGGGCAAATATGTTAATCTTGGGAACACACAGAAATTAATACAAAGGGGAAAATTTCACTTCCAACCTCGGAGGAGATGGAATCAAATAACTCTGCAGTGTCAATTGATGGTGATAGAGTTTCTAATCTTGTTCAAGAAGGTAAAATGTTACAATTATTCAAAAATATTTTTTATGTTTAAACAATACATAGATGTATGTGCTAGATATAAAATATATATTATAATTTATAGTACATAATTGTGCATGTTGATCTAACGATTTGCTTGTTTGTATATGGGGCCTTCTTTGTAGGAGATGTATTTGTTGTGGTTGTACCTATAGAAAATGATGAGAACATTAAATATTATTTGATGTGGTGCACAAAAAGAAAGATGAATTTATTGGAGGATTATAATGATAATGATTTTATATGTGAAAGAGGATCCATCATATTGAAAGGCTATTTTTTTTAAGAAACCCATGAACCCAAAAGTCAAGTTCACTTTCAAGACTATCAGTTAGATGTCATAAGATGTCAATATAGTCATTTGGTATGTGAAACGCGCATAAAGTTAATAGAGTTTCAATCAAATAAAATCAAAAGTTAGAAAATGGAAAATGACAAAACCCTATCATGAACAAATAATTGAAGATGACATACCATTATGATGTTTGTAAACAACATTCCAAGAAAAACAAATTTCATTGAAAGTACATTTATATGGATATGTACGATTCCATCTTGTTTGGCTTACTTTTTTGGTCCATTTGAACAAGGTGATTTTTTATGAATTGTTGTGTTATTTTTTAAACAAGTTTGCACATAAAACTAGATATCAATTGGTTGTCAAAATTGTAAAATATATGGGTCCCCATATGCCATCTGGACCACTTAAGGGATGAGATAACATGATATGGATTTTTCAATCATGCTTTGAATAACTAGATAGTATATACATGTATTACATAGATAACATGTTGGTTTCAATGTTGAATGTACTTGTATGCAATGATTTTGGGTTAGAAATGGAGATCTCAAACATTTTTTCATCTCACATATATCTCTTAGTTTATATTCCAAATCATGGTATAATGAAATCATGGCCTACAATGTTTTTTTTTGGGGGGTGGATTTAATATATGCTAGAAGGTGTGTTGTAATATTTGTAACTTAGAGAACATAAGAGGGATTGTGGCGCTCTGCAACTAGGGTTCCCCGAGACCTGTAGCGCACATGCCATGGCTCCATTGGTGGGGGGGAAACCACCCCCCCTGCCCCCCCATGCTCTCTTCCACCTCTAGACATCACTGATTTTCAAGATATGATCACTTCTTATGTGAAATCTGTGAAACAAGCTCCACCAAGATTCGTGAAGAAAATGAAGGAAATATCAAAAGTTCTTGTTCATTCTTTGTTGGCCCACCCTTTCTCCCTTCGACTAGATAAAAATAGTCTCATTGGGCATTTAAATGGGTTATTTCCTTCCCCCAATTCCATGCATCACTAGCTAGATCTAAACTGGAAGAAGATGATCCAGGGCCAAGTCTCCTCGACTTTTTGTGGTAAGGGGCTTTGTGTTTTCCTATTCGAAAAAAAGAAGAAGATAGGGATCTAATGTTTCGTAGTGGCCCCTATTTCATGGGATCCTGAGGAATATATATAAACAAATGGACCCTAGATTTCAGCCCAGAAAATGACATACCCTCAACAGTTTCGATATGGTTAAGACTCCTCTTTATCTCTCTGCATTGTTGGAAAGATGAAACCTTAAGAAATATAGGTAACTCTTTGGGAAAATATATTGATCATGTCGAACCATGAGACAACCTTCAATCATTTTCCATACTCTATGTAGAGGTAGATATAGAAAAAGGACTAGCAAATGAAATTTAGTTAACCTTGGATAGTTGGTCTTACATCCAACAAGTGGACTATGAACATATTTTGTTTAAGTGCAAGGCCTGCCATGAATATGGCCACTTTGATAAAAGATGTCCGCAAGCTAAATAATCCCAACCAGAGGAACAAAATCAAGAACAATGGCATCATCCAAAAAGAAATAAAACCACTGTCAAGATAGTAATAGCTTCCCAAGCTCATGGACAAGGAGAAAAATCATTGGCTCCCCACACTCAAACCCCAAGCTCAACCCTGAGAGGGGGGGATATCCAAAATAGGTATGAGAATATCATAAAACTGGAATAAACTGTGGAAGAAACTATGGAACCTCACGAGGGAAATGGAAGGACACACCAATAATCTCCAAATAAAGAGGATCGAAAAGGAAAAGCAAAGGAATATCAAATCTCGAGTCTAGGTGAATCTCATCCAAAAATAGTTCCCTCCCATACTTCAACATATATCCCATTGAATGATGTGGAAGAGAATCAATGAAAATCTGAAAGTGATTCAGAAAATGAAATCACCCAACCCACTACAATAAGGAAAGTCATTCGAAAGACTAACAAAAACAAAAGGGAAACGATAGAAGATTGGGAAAAAGAAATAGGCATACAAACTACCCTAGAGGAAGCCCTTAGAAAAGAGGTCAAGTCAGGAAAATCCCATATCAATATGGGTGTTTCCTCTCATCCCTCTAAAGAGGGGGCACATAAAAGCATATGTAAATGATGAAAATAGTCTCCTAGAACTGTAGAGGTCTAGGGAGCAAGGGAAAAAAACAAGAAGTTGGAAAATTAATAAGAGTAGAAAATCCCCTAATCCTTCTACTCTAGGAGACTAAGATGAGGGAGAAGGAAGATATCGAATACATGCAAACAATTTGGAAAGTATGAACCGGTAAAGACATAAGTTCTAGAGGGGCATTGGGCGAGTTATGCACAATGTGGAATACAAAATTTTTGAAACTAGTGGAATTCCATCAATCTCCAAACTGGTTGTTGATAACTCTCTCCATGATCTCCACATGTATGCATCTCTCCATTATCAATTTTTATATTCCAAACAATTATTGGGAAAAAAATTAACATTTGGGTTCTCTCTTAGATTTACCAAAAGGAAACCTTCCCGAGAACCTTATCATTGCGTGAGATTTTAACACCACAAGAAGCCTTAAAGAAAAACTAGGGGGATCCATAGTGAGAGATCAATTTAGGGAAAATATGGAGGATCTCATCTCGGATCTAGATCTGTATGATGTTCCCCCTATCAAGGGATATTTTACCTAGACAAATAAAAGGGTTGGGCCTGGCCATATTACCACCAGGCTGGATCAATTCTTAATTATCAACTCTTTTCTCACAATGCTGGAAAACATTTCCTCTTCAATCCTCCCCTGGGTGGGTTCGGACCATCGCCCAATATCTATGGACTTTACTCATGAGATTAATTGGGGACCCATTCCCTTCAAGCTCAACCAATTGTGGATGGACCATCCTGATTTTGTCCCTCTATTTGCTCGTACTTGGTCGCAATGGATTTTGGGCTCCCTAGTGCACATTTGGGAACATAAGCTAAATTTGACCAAAGATGCCCTAAAATAATGGTCTAAAATTTTCTCACGCCCTCTCCACATCAAAATACTGGAAAAAAATCAAAATCTAAGAGAAGTTCAAGAGGAAATTGAAATAATTGAAGTTCAGCATTCCAATCTACTAAGAGAAGTTCAAGAGGAAATTGAAATAATTGAAGTTCAGCATTCCAATCTAAAAATGGATAATGAAGCACATATAGATTACATCTGTTTCCTTTTGGGAAGAATAATTTGTGTGGAGAATAAAGTCTAGAAGCTTGTGGTTACAAGCGGGAGATAAAAACACTTCCTTCTTCCATAGACAAGCTAAATCAAGACAATGGATAAATAAGATAACGAAAATAAAAACGCAGTCTGGAGAAACTATAACTGACTTTGAACAAATAAAACAACAAGCTACAAATAAATTCACTAAGTTGTACTCCTCAGAGGGAAACATAGATAAAGATTTGAGTAATCTCTTTCTTTCCCATACCCTGCTTATGATTTCAAGAATGGACAATATCAAGCTAAACATGCCAATTTAAGAACATGAAATATTTGAAGTTATTTAGCAGTTTCATCTAGATAAAGCCCCAGGACATGATGGGTTTACCCTACATTTTTATAAAAGATGTTGGTCTATAATAAAAGTTGATTTCATTAGAATGCTCAGATATGTCCAAAAATCAAACAGAATGGGAGGAGCTACAAACTCATCATTCT
>CBVK0103759554.1:0-10002 GCA_900067695.1 Picea abies
TCCCCAAGTGAAACTAGCTCGAGACCCAACTCTCTATACCCTAACCTCGTCGGGGAAATGTAACAAGAAATAACGAGTAGATTTCTATGATACAACTTATCTAGATTATATTGAGAACGAAATTAGACACAAATAAACTATAGAAAAGAACATATAAATACAATGAAACCCAACTTTTATTAATGAATAAAATAACAAAGTACTGTATAACACAAATTGACTAGAATGGTGGTAGCTTATCTTTGAAGAGAAAGAGATGTCATCTACACTTATTTGCAAAACTATAATACAATGGGCCACAAGAATGACCTTTTAACATAAAGAAAGAACCCTAAAGGCCCAAAACCCTAACCTTAGGAGGTAAAGCGCCAAAAGGTTTGTGGGCCCCAAGGTGGTTAGTTGATGTGTCAACTTATGATGGCCACAACTTTTTCATACAATCTTCGTTTGGAGCGTTTAGTAGCTTGCTGGAAAGATCTAATTGAAAAGTACAATTATTGGTGGGGCTTGGACATGCCATTAAATCCCAAAGCCCTCGAATGGCCAAAAAACATCGTTTAGGGCCTCAAAATAGCCCTAGAAGTTTAGGACCTGAAAACCATAGCAAAAAAGGCCAAGATGGAGAACTATGGCGATTCAGTGGAAGAGGTGGGTGACCATCGATATCAACCTGGATCAATAGAAAAAAGTATGTTTTAAAAGGAGACACCTACAATTCACAATCAACACCTACGATACAGTTCCAACAAATGAAACACTTTGCCCAATGCTTAAGCTAGCATTTGCTTACACTTTGATGTCATATCCTAGCATATTTATGCAATTCCTCTCTTCTTTGTAAATCCTTTTCAAATTTGGAATCCCTCTCGCATTACCTTGTAGAAACATTTTTGGACTAGTGAAAAATCTTAATCTTTTTCCTCTATTCCTTCTCTATGCTCTTGGGCTACCTAAACCTATCATCTATAGCCCCTCTATTGGTATCTCATTCTTATAGTTGTGTTTCTTCCTTGAAGACTTGTTATCTTATCCTAGGGTGTTGAAGGCTTGTTGTCTTATCCTAGGGTGTCTTCATTAGTTGGATCTCCTCCAACACCTTGGAGGATTCAACTATTTTATGTCAAAGGATGTTCCAACACAACCAAGGTAAGGGAGGTATCACCTTTTTGTGGGCACATTGGGTCAGCATCCAACACTCTATCATTTCATTATTTCATATGATATGTCTATGTGTTTTATTGTATTGGAGATTAAGATCAACTCTATTTTACAAAAATGTGTAGCAATGTGTGTGGGTCCTTTTGAATGGAGTGACACTCTCTTGGAGGTCTGTCGCATCTCTTATCTTCAATGCAAGAAACTTTGAGTTTTATTGTATTGTATTGGAGATTAAGATCAACTATATTTTACAAAAATGTGTAGCAATGTATGTGGGTCCATTTGAATGGAGTGACACTCTCTTGGAGGTAATCTCTTATCTTCAATGCAAGAAACTTTGAATTTTATTATATTGTATTGGAGATTAAGATCAACTCTATTTTACAAAAATGTGTAGCAATGTGTGTGGGTCCATTTGAATGGAGTGACACTCTCTTGGAGGTCTGCCACATCTCTTATCTTCAATAAAAGAAACTTCTAGTTTTATTGTATTGTATTGGAGATTAAGATCAACACTATTTTACAAATATGTGTAGCAATGTGTGTGGGTCCATTTGAATGGAGTGACACTCTCTTAGAGGTCTGCCACATCTCTTATCTTCAATGCAAGAAACTTTGAATTTTATTCTATTGTATTGGAGATTAAGATCAACTCTATTTTACAAAAATGTGTAGCAATGTTTGTGGATCCATTTGAATGGAGTGACACCGTCTGCCACATCTTTTATCTTCAATGCAACAAACTTCTAGTTTTATTGTATTGGAGATTAAGATCAACTCTATTTTACAAAAATGTGTAGCAATATGTGTGGGTCCATTTGAATGGAGTGACACCCTCTTGGAGGTATGCCACATCTCTTATCTTCAATGGAAAAGAAGAAACTTCGACATCAAGTGCGATGTTGTAGGTTTGTTCCTTTCTTTTCCCCTCTCTTTCATGTTCAACAATTAAGTTAGTTAGCTTACAAAGGGAAATTAGTATATCGACGCAGCAGGCTTGGCGCTTGAAATCGTCCAGAGAACCTGTTATGAGCGGTGTCAGAATATAGGGTGACCACATATCAGTCTGCTAGACTGATGAAATAGGCAAGCATTGAAAGAAATGCACACCACAAATCAGTACGCTAGACTGATTTGTATATAATTGCTACGTCACCATTCCTCAACAGCATCGGCGTACCATGACAGTTCTCACAGAGCCCACACGCGTTCACTTAACTCGTACAGTATCGAGCAATGTAATTCACGGATTTTATCAATCTCTCACATTGCATACAATACAAGGACATACAGGAGTAGAAGGAATGGAAATTATACAGACGAAAACTGCATTGCCCTCGTTTGGATGAAATCATTGGATTCTTCTGGTATTTCTCAGATATTTTTGAAGCGATGGAGTCAGTGTTGCAGATTTGTTTTCCAGACTTAAAGTATTTATTAGATGAGTAAGTTAAGAAGTGGAGAAATTCAGTATCTCTTTCTTTCGGGGAGATTGATTCCATTTATGGATTCTGCCTTTCAATTTATTTTTTAAGATCGCTTCAAAATTACAAAATTCTTTGAACCATTTTCCTACAACAAAATCTTTGATAAAACGCTAACATTAATCATATAGCAAACCTCTACTTTTGGAATTCCACTTGTAGACTCCACCCTATAATTTATTTTTTAGGATTTGAGCTGTTTCAGGATTATAAAATTCTTTGAACCATTATTCTATGATTTGAGTTTGATAAATTTGAAAAAAAAAATGATTTTTATTTGATTTAAATGGGCGGTCATGTAAATTTGGATAAAATCATTATTTTCTGTTATTTAAATTGTATTTCTGAATGCATAAATGGATTCAACTTGATGCCTCTGAAACACTCGGATTATACAAACTTAACCACTCAAATTTGTAGATCCAACCATTTTTCACCAAATTTCATGCAAATTCAAACTAAAAAAATTGTCAAAAACCTCTAAAAAAATATATATATAACGTTTGAATATTTATACAATGCCTTTGAAAAAAAGTGAAAAAATCTTTCCTTCATTGTGAATAAAAATTAGGTCATCTCTGAATTAAGCCTGGTTCAAATCTGTGTGCAGCGGGGGAGAATCTAAAATCAAAACACATCAAAAGTGGGCGCCACTGGTAAGGTCAACGTCTCGTTGATCTCAGTCACTTGATTTCTGGATTCTCTGAACACATATTTTGATAACTGTACCTGCTGAACCCCTGCACTGGTAACAGGTATTGGTAGAAGTACTTCACAGAAGACCGAGGATCAAGGAAAGAGTACGTGCTAGCACAGGTCAATTGCCGTGCGCGTGCAAAGTTGAGCTCTTTAATCTTTTTCAGTCCTGCTTATTCCCAATGGCCACACTGACATATTCGTATCCCTGCATATTCGCCAGTCTTGACGTATTGGTAGAAGTACTTCACAGAAGACCGAGGATCAAGGAAAGAGTACGTGCTAGCACAGGTCAATTGCCGTGCGCGTGCAAAGTTGAGCTCTTTAATCTTTTTCAGTCCTGCTTATTCCCAATGGCCACACTGACATATTCGTATCCCTGCATATTCGCCAGTCTTGACAGATATTTCAGATCTCTATCTCTATCTCTCCTCCCTTACGAGCTCCACGATTGACCCAATTCCCGTCACTTTTTTTGGGCAAGCTGTACATCATTTCTCCTGCTTTTTCTTAGTGCCAGCTTTGGCTCTTTGTCAGCGCGGCTTCCATATTCTGCATATTGTTTTTGTCAGTATATCAATCTCAGTTCACGCCATAGTTGGATAAGGATAGTTCTGCAGTTTTTTAAGGCTGTAATAATTTTTTCAGACATATATTTGGTTAGTCATGCATAGAATCCATTTCCTCGATTGCCGTTATGCACTCACAAGATTCGATTCAGTGCAGCTTTTATGAAATACTATCTTCGAAAAGTCAAAGGACTATGTCGGTTTTTTGTGGCAACGCTTTCATCAAAATATAAATATTTCGATTTCAATTTCCGTGCAGCTTTTATGAATGCTTTCATGAAACTATTTGTAGGTAAAGCGTAAAATATAAAACAGGAAGGCGTGCCCAGTGACCAAGGATTGAAATAGATGTATACCGATTGGAGTAGGCTAACTCGGAGCAAACAGTAGGTTAACTTGGTAGCAAATAGATTCATCATTTTCAGTCAAATTTGTGGGTTTGAATTTGGCCAGATTTTCAAGGTAGTCTGAGTTTTTAATGGATCTAAGTTCTATGCATTTCAGAATCATATTTTAGGGGTTTTGCTCCATTTTAAACGAAACCAGATGTTCAGAAAAAAAATCCATCAAAACTCTGGATTGACCGGAAATTTAAAAGCAAACAATAAAATGACCTCCCCAAAAAATAACTGAGAAGAGAAAATTACTCCCCAGTTAACACACTCCTATACCGACTTAAATCCATTTTTTACCTAAATATAACTAATGAGTTATATGGGCAGGAAATAAAAACTTGCACTAAACAAGAATAGTCCAGGTTAACCCTTGGATATATTTAATTTTAAATAACTATATCAAAATAAAACCTTGGATGGTTATCATATCAAAATAGATTGTGATTAAAACAATAATTAACAATAAGAACATTGAATTTAGGAGGTTATGGGATGTAATTCACAATTTTTTTTTAAACTTTCGGGTTATCTGTTTAGTTTTTTAAAAGATATTTTTAGATTTTTCACTGTATCATTGTGGTCAAATTTTGATAAAATTATCTGTTTTGATGGGTGTAGTTTTACATGACTATCCAAGTTCGAAACCCATAACTATACCATGATAAGGGTTGATGTGGAGAGACTTTCATTTTTAGCTAAATAAAAGCAATTTAAGTTCTTACTCCAAAACCTTCTTGTAGTCAATCATCACTCAGATATTAATTTTTAAATAAAAGGAATCAATCATCACTCAGATATCGATCTTTAACTAAAGGGACAGTTACACATGCATGTCATTCTTATTTTTGAACATATAAATAGTCTTTTATAATATTACAACAATATACTCATTATTAGTTCAACATGTCATTTGTGGGAATTGAAGTTACAATTATTCCTCCCAACTATTAGAGCTAAATCCACTTGTCATATTCAACTTAACCCTCAAACTCCCAAGATCTATGGGAAACCTAAAATGCATAAAAAGACACCCCCCTTAGACACTTATGCCCTTTCTAGATAAAATTCAATCATTCATCAGTAAACTCCCTATTTTATCAAGGATTCTTCTAACTTCATTCATAAGACTCATGGTTAGTTTCGATGTTGTTTGCTTATTCACCAAAATACCTATTCTTAAATCCCTTGATCTAATCTCCAAACTTGTCAACTTTGAAATCGTGAACCTAATTGAATTATGCCTCACCTCCACTTTCTTTACCTTCAAACAAACATGCTATGAACAAACTAAAGGTACAACCATGGGATCCTACTTATCCCCTCTAGTTCCCAATATATTTATGGAACATTTTAAATCCTTAGCCTTAAACAATTTCCATCTTAAAACCAAATATCGGTTTTTGTTTGTAGATGATACCTTTGTTACCTGACATCACGACCATTCCTCTTTGAATTATTTCTTCAACCACCTTAACAACATCTCTCCCCACATTCAATTTTCTGTGGAAGTCCAAATTGAAAATTATCTTCCTTTCTTGGATATTCTCATCTCTCGTCAACCTAATGGTACCCTCACCCACAAGGTGTACCGAAAAAATACATAATGATAGATACCTCCATTCCCATTCTCACCATCACTCAGCCCAAAAATATGTCGTTCTCAAAACTGTTGTTACTCGAGCCATTAGAATCTCTACCCCTTATCTTATGGATAAAGAGAAATCCCACCTCACCAATGCCCTTATATCAAATGGTTACTCCACCTCCCAAATCAACAAATCCTTTCAATCATCCCTTCACTCTAGAACTGAAAAGGCCCCTCCCTCTACCCCTCCTTTAGCTCTCTTTCCTCTTCCTACATCGATAGCATTACTGATCATATGTCTAAGTTATTAGCTGAAAAGAACATCAAAACCCCCTTTAAACCCCATAAAACCCTCGAGCATCATTTCATAACCGCTAAGGATAAATCTGACCCTATGCTAAGCCAATGACTTTATCAAATTCCATGCTCTTGTAGAAAATCCTACATTAGCCAAACATGTTGTTCAATAAAAAATCGTCTTAAAGAGCATATAACTGACACATTTCAAAAACACATCTCTAAGTCAACAATTGCCGAACATTCCCACAATTCTAAACATCTCATTTGTTTTGACCAAGCAAAAATCCTTGCAACAACACCTTTCTAGTATCAATCGAGAAGCTCTTGAAATCGAAAAGCACCCCAACAACTTTAATTGGGAAGATGACTATAAACTTAATCGAAAAGCACCCCAACAACTTTAATTGGGAAGATGACTATAAACTTAGCTAATCATGGAAACCTACTATCCATGGTTTAATTCAATAAACCTCTTCTCTCTTTTTTGTTTGTTCCCCTATCTTTTTATGTATACTTTAACCCTTCCTCTTGCATATTTTCTATCTCCTCCTTTGACAAATTTATATTTTTTCTCTTCTTCATTTTCTTCTTACCTTGTTCCTTCTTAATTTATCATTTACTTTTATTTACTCATTCAATCATCTTGTTTATTTTATTAATTTTAAAAATCAATCTTATTTATTAAATTTATTATTTCTTTATTATTCTCTCAAAAACTCACACATTTAAATCTCGAAAAAATGTACACACTATAACGATCAAATATAAAAACCTACACGCTCAAAAAGTAAATATTTAATGTAATAAAAATTACAAATTTTATTTATTAAGTAGATTTTTAATCGAGTTTTATAAATTTTGGATTTAATATAGTGTAATGAAGGAAAACCAAAATAGGAAGACATTATTCACATAGCAATTTGGAATCACAACAAATATGGACGGAAAAACCATTATGAGTATTGTTTTTAAATTGTTCCAACTCATTGTATTAAAAAATACATTCGAATTATTTGTGAACATTATTACTGAATTATTCCAACTCATTTTATTAAAAAATTCATAAAATTTATAATTTGTTTCTTGAATATCAAGAAAGTTCAATCAATTTTCTGAGCGACGGATAAATGCTTAACAAAACATGGTTTAGGAAATTTGCTGTGTCTTTGATCATCCACAAGTAAAAGATAACTGCCAAGTTCGCCAATATAATTAACAATATCAAAGTTAATAACATATATGGATACATACAAAAAACAATATTGAACTGAGTGCATGGCGAGAGCAAAATATTGATTAATGATTACCCGTTGCATTAAGTTTCAATAATTTTATAAAGTTAATATCAAATATTTATTTTAAATTTTATGTAATAATTATAAAATATTAATTGTGACTTGATTAAATTTAATTATTTTAAATTTAATGATGATTAATAATTGAATTGGTTTATTAGACCTTACTTTAAGGTAAGGGATTATTGAGAATTCTTTAGAATTTTATTTATGTGCTAGAAAAACATTAAGAGAAAGATTAGAGATCATACTTTTGTTGAATTAAAAGGTTAGAAGAGTTGTTAGTATGACAAATATTTAGAAATTGAGATCTAATGTGGGTATATGATGGACAATCTAAGACAATGTGTTTTTCATCTTCAACCCTCTTTCATCCCACAAAGTTTTAGGACTTCACAACCACTTTCACTATGGGGCTAGTGAGAATTTATTCTTATTTTAGCAATGCTTATATTAGAGTTGATTACCTCTTTATAATACCTTAATTTTCTTTTTCACTCTAATTCTTTATGAAACCACATTTTCTCCTCAAAATTTGATTTAATAATATCTTTAATAGTATCCCTATTATGCAATATGATCTCTTCCTTTATTCCTCAATGGTTTAGCCAAGACTATGCATCTTTATGCCACTCTTGCTTGAGTCCAAGGTGGTTTTGGCTGGAGTTTGAAGAAATTTTAGGAAGCCTCTTGTCTTCCATGTTGTTTAACTTGTTCTTATACACTAGGTATCTTGTCTTCCATGTTGTTTAACTTGTTTTTATACAAACGGTATCTAGTCATAGGTGTGTTGTGGGAAAATGATTTCTTCTGTGAAGAGAATAAGATAAGGTGTATTTCCTTTAATTTGACATAATGGGTTATACAATTCTTTTGGATCTGCTATATCTTTCTCTATGGCTCTTTAGAAATACTACATCCCCAAAATTATCATCCATATAAAATAACATAAGTAACTAGAATCTCAAATTATCTAGTATCCAAAAATATTTAGATTAATCAAATTTTAATTTATTTATATAAATAGTTTTTCTTTTTTTATTATTAAGATGTTCATAACTTTTTTTTAATTCTTAAATATATTTTTATTTTGAAGAAAATAACTATTTTTAATAATTTTTTTTTTTTTTAGATTATAAGTTAAAAAATTCTTTTAGGTTTGCTTTATTTTTTTTATATATATTTTTAAAAATATTACATTTCCAAATGTAAATGTAACATCCATTAAAAAAAAACTAGAATTTCAAAAAAAATAAAAAATATTTAAATTAATCAAATTTTAATTTATTTATATAAATATTTTATTATTATTAATTTAATTATAATAGATTCTTTCTTAAATATAATATATTTCTCTTTTGAAGGAAAGATCCATTTCTACTATATTTATATGTTTTCATCTATTATTATTATTATTATTTTCGTTAATAATGAAATAAAATCTATATTACTTAAACATATTTTTCTTTTGAAAGAGATCCATTTCTAATGTATTTATATGTTTTAATTTTAATTTTTTTTAATATCTAATATATTTATATGTTTTGATTTATTTTTGTTATTAATTTTTTTCATTCATAATGAAATAAAATTTATATTAGTTTAAATAAAATCTATATTACTTAAATATATTAATATATTTTTCTTTTGAGGAAGAGATCCATTTCTAATATATTTATATGTTTTCATTTATTTTTTGTTATTAATTTTTCATCATAATGAAATAAAATCTATATTAGTTTTATTTTTTGGTAATTTGTTTTCATATTTTTATTTTAATTATGTTTAAAACTTTCATATAAAATTTATATTAATTTAACTAAAATCTATATTACTTAAATATATTAATATATTTCTCTTTTAGGAAGAAATCCATTTCTAATATATTTATATGTTTTTATTTATTTTTTGTTATTAATTTTTCATTCATAATGAAATAAAATCTATATTAATTTTATTTTTTGGTAATTTGTTTTCATATTTTTATTCTAATTATGTTTTGGTAATTTGTTTTATCTTTTACCAGCTGTTTCATTTTCAGGCTTTTTTGTCACTCTTATTTACTTGCCCTAAAATATGGATATTTATATTGTTGTAGTTATTTGTTATTATTATTTAGTTTTTTAAAATTCGATATTTATATAGATTTTTCTATCTTGTGAATATTTTGATGGAATTTTTTATTTTAATTTCAAAATTTATTGATAATAAAAATATAAGAATAAGTTTTATTTTAATGTTTTTTTAATTTTGATATTTTATTGTTTTTCATCGTTTACAATAATTTAAGATAGAAAATGGATATACTTTAATTTAATTTTCAAATTTAAATTTTGATTTTGAATCTAGAAACTACAATTATGTATAATGTATAAAGGGGATATTGAAATAAAAAAATTATAAAATAAAAAATAATTGAAATGAATCTATGCTAATTTTAATTTAGAAATGAAAATTTACATTTAATAATATATATATATATATATATATATATATATATATATACTATTTTTTTTATAT
>CBVK0103759601.1:0-13198 GCA_900067695.1 Picea abies
ATGCAAGTTTAAGCCCTAGCTTGTTAGTCCGTAGGGTAGAATTTCCCCACAAAAGGATGGCTAAGGAATGTTGGGTTATAAATGAGATATTGTATATGAGCGTACTATGCACCTGTTGTAAGGAATGAATATGAATGAATAATATAAGAATCCAGTCATTGTGGATGTAGCCTAGTTTGGGATGAACCACGTTAAATTCATGTGTTTTGATGTGTTTGATGTCATGATGTTTTGGTTTACTTTGTTTATTGAGCACATGTAATAGATTCTTAAGGATTAATATGAATATGTATCTGATGGTTTCATTCACATGTTGAGTGATTAAGTAAGATGGATCTATCATATGTTATTACGTTGTTATGATCTCGCGCACATGGTATATTGCATGTTGGATGAATGTTAAGTCAGAATGAAGGTTAGACCGGTCTCCATTCCCTTCAAGACTGCGGAAGCCTGGTTCCTACAGTCCCCATAGGTACCTTGGGTGAGACTTCATATGCTTGTGGGTGATGTCGAAAGGGCCGATATCTTTAGGGTTTTGTTGGTGAATTAATGTTGAGCACTGGGTCTTCCCACTATGTGCCAACAAATGGTTCTGTTGTTGGGACTGAGATCTGCAACTGAGGAGGATGTGAAGACCTACTGATGAGGTGATTGGATAATGGTTGGATGTGAAGGAGATCAAGTTTATTGTAGATCAGAATAAGAATCCATAGATTAGAGCAAAGAAATGGCTACAAAGGTATGTGTTTATAGATTTGCATGAAATTTTCTTTGCTAACTTTTTGAATATTTTAGCAGAGTGGATTCAGATATTAGTTAAATAGATCAGAATATTTCATACTTTTGTTCCAAGAAATTGGACTCTTGATCTAATTAGGAAAGTCAATACTATAAGTACTCTAGTATCACGCGTAGTATATTACTAGATGGATAGTGTGTTGGGAGGTTACATTACTGAATTGTATATGTATTGTACTCAGTCGTATAGTGTTGTTGAAATGGAATTATTTAAGGGACCACATGAAATATAATTGAAGTCACTATCTACTTGGATTAATATGGTATTGTGTGATAAGGGAGTTATGAAAATGGAATTTGATTTCCCTAGTAGCTAAGTGTCTTCATGCACATAGGGGGATTGGTGGAATGACTAGGGAATGGTCTGAGTGAAAAGAGGGATGAAGAGAAAGAATGAAGAATGGATGGACTAAGTATTTTTAGAGAAGAAGAGTGTGCGATGAAATATGAAATTGTAGTACTGCGCAGTGGTAAGATATTTATACTGAATAAGAAGAGGAATTTGGATAAGAGAGAGGGGTAGCATAGTGAGATCAAGGAAAGAGACACTGGTGTAATACTCTAGATCGAAATAATTATACATAAAGAAGAAAATAACCATCAACTCAATCTAGTAGAAGAAGATGCCACTCATTTTATACTCTACAACGAACCCACGAACCTATGTGCATTGCTAAGACCTGAGGTAATATCAGAAGATTTGTTAATTATAATTAGTGAAGGAAGTAAACATAGTAGTAAAAGTGATAAAAGTAGTGGAAGTAGTATGTCGAGTCATAATCAATTAGTGTTATCAGGAAAGAATACCGCACAAAACTTGATGGTCGGGGTATATCCTACTTTAAGGATGCATGTATTCCATGGAGTGGGGACAGAGGATCCAAAACAACATTTGTTCATTTTTTATATAATATGGACTGTGAATAATATCCAATATTATGATGTGAATATTGCACAGTTGGAAACGATATTCAGAGATCACACATTATTATTGTACATGAAATATTACACTACTACACATGTGGGACATACTAGAACATTATCATAGGTAAGACAAACTCTATTGAAAGAGTTCCATAAACCTAACTATGATTCATGGTGCATTTAATATTTGAAGGAGATCAAGGAGATAGTGAATGAATCAGTGTGGTACCATGATCAAAGATTCAAGATACTGAAGGATCGGTTGACATTCAAAATTCCATATGAACAACACAAAGAGTGGTTTATTGTAGGATTGTTTCCACATATATTCTTCCCTTTGATGCAACATAAGATTGTGTCATAGTCGGAAGCCCTAGAAATTGATATGAAATTAGAAGCATCCTTGGTAGGAGAAAATGGCATGGGGATAACTCAAGTAGAGTCGCAGTTAGCAACGCTAACTATTCAATTATAGGAACTTGCGAAAGAAAAAAAAATGCAACAAGGTTTGGTGTGTCACGTGTAGAAAAGAAGGGAATCATAATAACAAATGTCCATATTTCCAGCAATATTTGAATACACGAGATTTGAATCCACTAGGGGTATGGTGCGATATTGAAAAATGTTGGGTCACCACCCTACTACTTTTCCATTGATGTAGAAATACCAGAGTATTGCGAGAAACATGTTTTGTAACTTTTGAAAGTCTATCAAAAATGAAGGGAAGGATTTTCATTGATTTTATTTGATGAGAGAGAACATTAGAGATGCCTACAAAGTCTAGGGAGAAGAATCCAAAGGAGGAGCTATGAATTATAATACTCCAAGAGGTTATAATCAAGGAGGAAGAGCAGGGTTTAGAGGATGTGGAAGGGGAGGATTTGATGGAGGAAGAGGACCAATTATATGTTATAAATTTAATCATCCTAGACATTTGGTGCAAGACTGTATGAATCCCTACATGACATGTACATATTGAAGACAACTAGACCATGCAACAAAGGATTTCCCATAGTTTATTGTGAAGTGGAAAGAAAAGAGGAATCCTAATGTACAAATGATAGTAGTAGAGGCATCTTGATAACAACCCAAGATAGTTTTGGTTATGTGCGGAGGAATGAGAACTAGAGTTGATGTGACAAGTCAAGGAAATAGGATCCACCAATGGGTCAAGAAAGCAGTAGAGCCTTAGCCATTATTTGACCATAGAAAGGAGAAAGAGACATATACACAAAAAAGGAAAGAAGTGATTGGAACATAATGGATAGCTTCAACTTCAACCACACCACCTTTGTATGACAAGACATTGATGTATGATATGCCACCTTTCTATGACCATTCAAAAAGGCAAGTTGACAAGGTAAGAACTTTGAATAGTTTTTTGAAAAGTTGTTTAGAGTTAATGAAGGATGACTCTGCTTTGAGTATGTTGGGAGGAATGATTGACCATTTCACCCAAGAGAAAGGGATACCTATCACCAATTGATCAGTTAACCAGTTGCACCAAAAGAGGAGAACGATTAGGAAGTTTTAAATGAATGCATGGGTAGTAAATTACGACATGGAAAATACTATTTTGGATCTAAGCTCCGATGTAAATTTCATCCTAAAGAAAACCTAGGAAATGATGGGTAAGAGGAAGCTGATCTCATCACCCATTTAGTTGAAGTTAGAAAACCAACACAATATTTTTCCGATTGGAATATTGACAGAGATAAGTTTTAGTATTGATGGAGTGCGCAACTTGGTCAATATCAAAGTGATTAAGATAGTATATAGAAGCACCCATTACCCATCACTAGTTGGACTTGATTGGGCCTTTGACAACCAGACTATTGTTGATTTGAAGAAGAGATGAATGATATTTGAATTATGATACTTGAAGGTTACTACAACGTTGGATCCTACTGAAGGAAGAAGATATGTAGAACCAGTAAAGGGAAAAGAGCTCGACTACCTGTATAATATGACCACATGGATGGATGATTATGTGAATCCTACAATAGATGGTGTACTTGGTTGGAGAAGTATTAGTTCATGCATGTCATATTCATAATAATATTTTGATAATTGGCAGTAGAGATTTCATGAAGTGTCCACAAGGAAATGTGCTTGGATTACCTACGTGTTGCAATGGATTAGAACTGAGGTATGTGATCCTCCAAAGTAAGACAAACTAACCAATGTAGCTTCCTTTATTAAAGAATTTGAATTAAAAATATCATATCAGAAAAGATTATTAGCGTTAGACATTGCACTGAAAGAAACCCTAACAAGATGTTGGGCCACACATAAGGATGGAATAAGAGATGGGTAGTAGTGTAAAATTATATTACAAGTCAGGTTTGGGATAGAGAATGAAGGTACTATGAAAACGTATACAAGATTGAGTTTTTTGATGGAGCATGTTACACAGTATATTATGACATGAAGTAAAGTGCCTAAGAATGAATGGAAACACTTCTTTTTACATACCTTGGGAACAATTCTGAATAATTGGTACTTGGAACTAGAAGTGCATAAAGAAACTATAGACCGAGAAGAATTGACTTGAATTTTTAAGGTAACTTTAGCTTTGAAGATGATGCTCATTTAATTGACTCATATTTGTAGGTCATCAAGAACAATATTTTTACAATAGAAGACTTGGTAGAACTAGTACCTGTATGTAGCGCTTGTATATCTTATGCGACAGTTGAAGAAGTTTTGCATTGTTATAATGTTGCTAAAGAAGACCGAGAGGAGGATGAAGACCTAATAAATGTGAAATTACCAGAAATTGAAGGAGAGAACATAGTATAAGGACCATAAATTGAATCTATTGTGTATGCAAAGCCATTTAGAACACACAAAGTATATATTGGTACAGAAGATAAGCCTGATTTTGCGAACATAGGAGACTATTGGAATGACGAAACTGTTGAAAAGATAGCGGACTTACTATGCAAGTATCAAGACTTGTTTCCGACTACTTTTACAGAGATGAAAGGGATTGGTGGGGAGTTAGGAGATATGAATATCCCCTTGAATCCAAATTCTAAGATAGTGAAGCATATGCCATACAAATTGAACCTAATGTATAATAAAAAAGTGAAAGAGGAGATAGACAAGATGTTTGAATATGGAATTATTGAACATGTCATAGAATTAGAGTGGAATAGTCTAATGGTAGTTCAAGATAAGAAGAGAATAGGGATCAAAATTTGTGTATATATGAGGAAATTAAATGATGCTTTATTACATGATCCATTTCCTACACCCCTTATAGATGAAGTGTTGGAGAATATAGGAGGGAAGGAATCTTATTCATTCACTGATGGATTTTCAGGGTATCATCATATCAATATTGTGTAGGAATATATATATATATATATATATATATATATATATATATAAGACTACATTTGTACAGAATGGGGAGGTTACTAGTACACAATTATGTCGTTTGGATTGATTAATGCACTAGTAATGTTCTCTAGAGTTCTTACAACAACATTTAAATAATTCATCCATAAATTCTTACAAGTATACTTAAATGACTTGATGATATTTATCCTATTGAAAGATCATATTGATATTTTGTGCTTGATGTTGGATAGGTGTAGGTAGTTACTGATATCTTTGAATTTGAAGAAGTGTATTTTATGTGCACCATTTGGTATCTTACTGGGCCATGTAGTGTGTAATCAAGGGTTGTTGGTAGATCCTACAAAGATTGTTGTGATTGTTTACTTACCATATCCTACTTTAGCGCGACATTTACATGCAACGTTGGGTCATATAGGGTAATACAAGAAGTTAATTAAAGGATATGTGCACATTACAACCTCGATGGAAATATTGCTAAAGAAGGAGAACAAGTTTCAATGGAGTGAGCAATGTCATGAAGGTTTATATAGTTTGAAGCAGAAATTGGTAACCACGTCAATTTTGATATTTCCATATTAGAAGAAGGATTTTTCGTGTTTTTGTGGATGCATCATCTGTAGATGTAGGTGTAGTGTTATCTCATCCTAGATAAGGATATATACATAATCACATTGCATTTGTGAGAAATAAATTTTCAACTATAGAATAAAACTATAATACAACAAAACATGAAGGATTAGCAATGGTGTATGTATTGCAGAAGTTTAGACATTACTTGTTGGGTTCACACTTTAAGATGTACATAGACCATTCTGCACTAAGATATTTGGTCAATAAGACAGTGTTGGGGGGGATAATATGTAGATGGTTTCTATTCTTTCAGGAATATGACTTTGAGGTAATTGTGAAACCAGGGAAATTTAATTCAGGACCTAATCACTTATCGTGCATACTATCAGGAGAAGACGCGGGAAACTTGAATGACAATTTACTAGACACACACTTATTTACAATAAAATGGGTTGATGACTATTTTGTAGACATAGTTAATTTTTTTAGCATGAGATTAACCCCAACTAAGTTTACAATTGTGCAGAAGAAGAAGTTAGTAGTGAAGGAAGCAGACCGTCAACTTATAGCAAAAAATTTGAACAATTTAGGTGCATATGGTATTCTGTGACAATGTGTATTAGAACATGAAAGGCATATGATATTGTTAGGGGCACATTAAGGGGTTGCAAGAGGTCACTACACATGAAAAACAACAACTCAAAATATTTTGCATTCAAGTTTGTGGTGGCCTACCCTTCATAAGGATGCTAAGGAATTTTGTAAGAATTTTGGTGTTTTCCAAATAATTGGGAAGCCTTACAGGAGAGATGAGATGTCGTTAGTACCACAAGTGACATTACAAAATTTTGATAAATGTGTCATTGATTTTGTTGGACCAATTAATCCACTAGAAAAGAGGTCAGGAGCCATCTACAACATTAATTTGATAGATTACTTGACCATATGGGTTGAAGTGGAACCAGTCAAAGATTGTAGTGCAAAGATAACTGTGTGGTTTTTGTTTGAAAATATGCTAACAATATTTGTGTCCTTGATAATTCTTAGGAGTGATCAGGGAACTCATTTTATGAATAAGACGATTGTATCTTTGAGAGAGGAGTTCCAAATTCATCAGCATAACAACATATTATATCATCCTAAAAAAAATGGAACAATGGAAGCATTAAATAACATGATAGAACATGCATTGAAAAAGGTGTGTAATGTAAGTCAAGACAACTAAGACTTGAAAATTACAGTAGTATTATGGGTGTATAGGACTACAAGTAATAATTTGATAGGACAGACCCCATTCAGACTATTATATGGTCAAGAAGTAGTTATTCCTATGGAATTCATTGTACTGAACCTGTGCATGGTTGCGCTAATAGATATTACAGTTATGGTGCACTGGAGAAGAGACTATAAGAGATAGTAGAGTTGGAAAAAGACCGGTTAGTCACAAGTTTCCATCACAATTTCATAAAGTGCATGAGAAAGCATGGCATGACAGGAACATTAAATAGAAGAAGTTCCAAACAGGAGACTTAGTTTTTCTTTATGACAACAAATTTTTGCAACACCCTGGGAATTTTCAGATGCATTGGTTAGGTCCATATGTGATAACATTTGTGATAGATGAAGGTGTTGTTCAATTGGAGAAACCAAATGGAGAAGTTGTGGAAGTATTGGTTAACGGTAGTCAAATGAAACTGTATAGGGACGGTTTTACTTCCACGCACTAGTATGAGCATGCAATATGTGTACCATAGTACATGTATTATAGTGTATTATAGAAGGAAAAAGAAAATAAGAAAATAAATAAAATAATTTGAAGGTTGAAGTAATGCAGAAGGCTAAATGAGTAAGGAGATAAAGCCAGAAAATGTCGCAGATATGTAGAAAGAGGAAGGAATTGTGCACAATAAGGAGGATTGAAGGGAAACAGAGATCTACGCAAAAGGGTAGGAAACACATTAAAATCATAAATGATGGGACAAGCATTAAATAGAGATCATAACATGGAGACAAGTAGTCATAAATGAAGAGAGGTGGAACAGATGTGAAAAGAATGGAAAATTGAACATATGATCCATCGGGTGATACAAAATTATCGTAGAATATGGAAAGCATTTCATGAGAGTAAAATTATATGGAACTAAAAATTATGGACATGCAATGGAAGATAAAAACTTGCGACATGATATAATAGTAGAAAAAGGGGTTATAAGGAAATCATATTAGAGAGAAGAGAGAACTAGTGCTGCAGAGAAATTTGAGTGTGTTGTAGAGAAAATCGGGTGTGGTTCAAAGGGTTATGGTGTCATTGAAACAATGAGATTCCACAATATCCAAAAAGAAGCAATGCAGTAAGAAGGAATCAATATTATTGCAAGAAGAAGTCCCAAGAGTAGAAGCAGTCTCTCTGAGATTGGTGAACTTTCCCATAACATGATGTTCAAGAGGTCGTAAATGACACAAAAGAAGACACAAGAACCAGAGAAGGATAAAGAAGAATAAAATGAACATGAAGAACAAAGGAAGGGAATTTTATACACAGTAAGAACCTAGGTTTCACAACATCTCATATGCTAGATAAACAAGAAAAACATATATCCATATTGAAGGACAAAGTTAAGAAGGACTTCCACGCTTATTTGACTCGGTTACTACCCAGGAAGAACATCTTAATTTAGCATTATTGTAGAAGAGATATTAGTGTGGGAAGTATAAGCAAGGGAAAATATCGCAATTGCAAGGGAAACATTTCAAAAGCTCATGGAGACCTGGAAGAAAGCTTGAACTAACTCGGGACAAGCAACGTGTGAGTGTTGGGGGCATGTTGGAGCAGGTCATTTTGGGAATCTAATAGGATAAAACCACATGACAAGTCATCTAAGGAGAAATTCACATAGAGGAAAGGAATAAAGTTAGCACATTTTCAAGAGTCAGTGCGTGAAGAATATGGAAAATAGTTAGAAGTAGTTAGACCTTTTGGTCCATTTTGTAACGGGCTAATCCCTGGTATCAATGTATAAATATGTACTGGGTTTTTGGGTAGAAGGAGTGGAAAATAATGGAGTGATATGATGATAGTTATTGAGATGAGGATAGTGAGATAGAAGGAGCTAAGTGTGCAATGTATGCATGGATGGATAAGGCATGTTGGGTTATAACTAAGATATCTTGTATGAGCCCAGTGCACACCTATTGTAAGGATTGAATATGAATGAATAATATAAGAAGCCAGTCGTTGTGGATGTAGCCCAGTTTGGGGTGAACCATGTTAAATGCCTATGTTTTTATGTGTTTGTTGTCATGATGTGTTGGTTTACTCTGTTTATTTTGCACATGTAATATATTATTAAGGGTTAATATAAATATGTATATGATGGTTCTATGCACATGTTGAATGATTATGTAAGATGAATATGTCATATGTTATTATGTTGTTATGATCTTTCATATAGGGTATATTTCATGTTGGATGAATTTTAAGTCATAATGAAGGTAAGAGAGGTCTCTATTCCCTTCATGACTACAGAATCTTGTTTCCTGCAATCCCCATAGGTACCTCAGGTGAGACTTCACCTGCTTGTGGGTGATGCCAAAAGGGCATGTATATTTAGGGTTTTTTTGGTGAATTAATGTTGAATCCTAGGTATTCCCAATGTGTGCCAACAATGGCCACCCACCTCTACTAACAATATCAACTATAAATAGAGAAGGGAATTTTTTTTGAGGAGGTTCTATAAAATCCTTTGACAATAGAGAGATGCACTAGGGTGTCATATGCATGCACAACGAGTCTCTTTGTTCGATGCTTGTATTTTTTACAGTGGATAATAGTATGCCTTAATTTTGAATCACATGGCCATTTGTATTGTGTTTACACTAGTGTGTATGTACCTTACAGGAACACTGCTAAAAAAAAACCTCTGCAAAAACCTCTGGCCACCTGCCTCCTCTAACAACCTTTACTACAATATAAATAGAGCAGTGATACTTTTTGGGGGGAGGTTCTATAAAAACCTCTACTACAATGTGTTATCCTTGTACTGTACATAATGGTGTGTCAATATGGATAGCATGTTGTACATTTCATTCCTTGACACATGTCTGGATGAACGTGTGAATTCCATACCACCCCCTTGTCATGAACACACATAATATGAAAGATGATATAATGGGATGAAACCATAAGATATTGCATTTTTTATCCTTATTTTATTCCCATCATTTAACTCATTCATACATTTAACTTCATTAAGAAATGTTATCACCAAAAAATCACTCAACAAGCTATACAAGTGATCACCAGAGAAACCATCAATTTAATACCCCAACATTAACATGACTTATTCAACAAAGAAACAAACTATGGAAGTGGGTTTTTAAAAGTTGGGAAACCTTCTTAAACTCATTCAACAACATTTGTGTGTTCTAGTGTGGGCTAACAAAGAAAATTCCACACTATTAGTGCACTCCAGTGTGACTATTACCATCGAAACCGGCCTATATAAAGAGATCCCATATAAGGATGCCATGAGTATGAATTAAAGAGAAGAAACCAATGTATTTTTATGTTGTTGGTTTGAACTTAGAGAATCCTCCTTTATCTCAAGTTCACTCCCACCTTCATAACTAGTCTGAGACCCCAAGATCAAAGACTCTTTAAAAGAAACCATAAATAACGCAATAAAATCCTCTATAGGAGGTCATAAAATAATATTTTAGTCTAAGTTAAGATTTCAGGGGTAGGCATCCAAATAACCCATCGTTATCTCTTTTCATTTGAAACTTAGTTGTTGATGATTTAGGGAACTTAAAATCCTCCAAGTCAAGTGTTACAAATCCAAAGGGTAGGGAGATACCCATGAAGGGGTGAGTGCCAAGGTCTATTTTTCTATGAATTCCTTCTTGAGCCACCCATCCCTTGTGAGGTTACCTGTATTGTGACCACTTTTTTAGGATGAGAGTTCTCTCCTTCATTTGACCGAGGTAACCTAGTGGCCAAAACCTAGGATTTTATACACATGTGGAAATTGTGGGTTGTAATTACACCTAAATTAGGTTGTCTGTGGCTATTGGGAAATATCACCATCTCTTTTGGGATGTGCCCCTTTACCCCTCATTATAACTAATTTTTCACACCTTCATTAGTTCCTTTATCGGTGGGTTCATTCCACATTATTAAGTGGTATTGGAAGGCCCAATGTTATTTGAGAGGAAGGACGGTAAGGCTATAGGAAACATTAATTTGTTTTTTATTCCCCATGTATATAATAGCATAACCTACCCAACCAACATTTTTTATTTACAGTTGATTTATATGTGTTATTCTTATTCACTATTAACCATATGTAGATGACAATGCTTTTGTTAAAAAAGGATATATTCAATATTGGTTGAAAAAATACTTGTCATTCCTCATTTCACCTTACCAAAAACTTCACTACTAGTTCAGAATCATAGGGGACCCACAAAATCCATGGTGACCCAGACACTTTCTAGGCCTCCCACCAGTATTGAGAAGTATTCTCGATTTTTTCACTTCACTGATTCATCCTCCCCATTTAGCTTTGTGTGAAATGATATTTGGTTTGGCTTTTCTAAATTTTTCCTTGATTGATGCAACCATCCCAAATAACCTAGCAAGGGGTTCTTTAGGGTTTTTGTAATGAGTTAGGGGATGTCGGCTCATGGGGTTTACCCATGATTATGTGTTATTGTAAAAGTAAAAATAAGTGAGAATGTATTGTATAAAGTATTCGATATCTTTCGAAAGTGCAAGTAGTTTTGAGTTGATTTGTGCAAAAAAATGTGTAAGTGTTAAGGCTCTGTGCTTGATAGAGAAGTTGGCTTGGTTCCTAGACCTAGTTTTGGAAGGAAGATCTGGTGCTTAGTGGAAGATATATTGTCCTATGAGAAGCTCGGCTCTGTGTCTAGTGCATAGGAGTGGATGAATGTAAGAGACTGAATAATAATAAGGAAGACAAATAAGTTGGTGGAAGTATCCCCACACTGGGGTGAACCACGTATATCTTATGTCTTTAGTTTTCTTTGTGTTGTGTTATTTATGTTATTGATTTTTTTAGTGCCTTGATTATAATATATGATAGATAGATCTGTTGATGCTTAGTTCTTTACTTAAAGATGAATTAATTTTAGATCTAACTCAGTGTTGGGTGCTAGTGGTTGAAGTGCTTAATCTTTATTGATACTGTGTTGATATATCTTTGGGTATGTTATGCGATGTTAATAAATCTAATGAACTAATGCATGTCACCTTCTAAGTGTTGCTAGAATACTCTGCAAAGTGTTATTATCACATATCTATGTGCCAGCTTGGTTACAGACACTTGAGCCCTATAAACCCCCTGCTTCTACCTCGAGTGAGGCTTCGTCTGCTTCGTAGGTGTTGCCAAAAGGGTCGGTAGTTAGGGTTTTGTTGATGCATTGTTCAAGCGGTTAACCCTGGGTCTACCCTTGTGATAAAAAATGGTTCTATTGTCAAGACCTGAAACTATGATTGATGGGAACTAAAGTAAAGAAAAGAGAAGTTGTGTGTGTAGATATGTTGTTGTAGTGTGCAGTACTCTACTTGACTTACAAAGCTCTATGCCAATAAGAGAGAAACTCGATCTAGAGAAAAGAGGTAAGATCTTAAAAGAGGTAAAGCTATGTGCTTTGATAAGAGTAAGATAAGTGGAATTTTTTTTTTCGAAAGCATGAATTTAGGTATGTTTAATAGATTCTATCATAATCTGAAAACTAGGGCACAGTTGGAAGAAAGAGTTGATCTAAGTAAAGCTATAGGGCACAGTTGGAAGAAAGAGTTGATCTAAGTAAAGCTAATAGAAATGAAGAAAGATATGTTATTACTATGCATAGAAAGAATTTTTGGACTAATAAGTGGATGCAAGAACCTAGAAATATTTTTTGCAGATTGCAGGTCCAACACTTTGATCCTAGTGCGCAATACAGAAGAAGTTGGGAAACATACAAGAGAAAGAGAGGATTGACACTATGTTATAACTACAAAATATCGGGATATCTTGCTAAGGAATGCCCTGGTACAAATCCTATTTGTCTTTGTTGTAAACTTGTTGGCCATGAGGTTGAGGATTTTCCAAGGATGATTGCTAAAGTTGAACGAATGAACATGACACAAGAAAACTATGAAGGAAGTCAAGAGACTATGAGCATGTTAGAGAATCATAAAGAGAAAGAATCAGGAAAAGTTCAGACTACGTTATTATAGTTGAAATAAATGATGGATGTTCAAAAAGATGTCAGTTTACCAGAGATCTTGAAAGTAAAACAACGCATAAATACAAGAATAGAAGACTTCGACATAGATTTGTCTTGGATGAAGAAACACAAGTGAATATTATGAGAGAAGGCACTTAATAAATTTTTGGAAAGCCTACTATGGTACCTTCATTGGGAAGGATAGGCTTATTTAAAGGTAAGATGATAACCCTATGTGGAAGAGTTAATAATGTACCTATTATTATTCATGGAACATCGACTGAAGAGGAATTTGAAG
>CBVK0103759627.1:0-11803 GCA_900067695.1 Picea abies
CTCTGCTCCTGCTAGCAATCCAGGAGTGACTTCCGAACGCCAACAATATCATGTGACCATGTGAATTTGGGTGTGGCCAAAGGTGGTTTGAGATCAAACTGCGTTTTTCCCTGCAATTTACCTTGAGCCTGCACGTGTCCTTTCTCCAAAACTGTTATTTCAATTGTGGTCCTCCCTTAATTTTTTAAAGTTTGTGCACCTTCAATCCATCCAATGTGATAGGACTGTTGATCTCATGATCTTGATAGTGCTCCTAAATAGACTGTTCAGATCTATCCTCTTTGTACTTCAAGACTTCACGACTTGCAATGTCAAAAGTTAGAGAACTTCCTTTATTCAAGGTTCAAACTCCCAAAATCTAAACTTTGTCATGCCAGATCAATGGTCCACGACCTTCCTCAATCAACATTTGTGATCACCTTCATGAACTAAGACTTTGCAAGTTTTCTCTTCTCCTATATATGATTTCTTGATTTGCGAATCAACATGATGTTGATCTCTTAGCACATGTCCTGCCTTTATGGACGTCTAGGATTCCTTTTCACTTTGAGACTTCGCAGTTCAATATGTCAGATGTTCGAATCAACATGATGTTGATCTCTTAGCACATGTCCTGCCTTTATGGACGTCTAGGATTCCTTTTCACTTTGAGACTTCGCAGTTCAATATGTCAGATGTTATCACTTCCTTTCTTTCATTTTTTGATTGCCTATTCTCTTCTCTAGTCTGATCGACGGCCCAGAAATTTCCTCGATCCAATGGTCCAGATATTCACAGTTCTTAATCCAATGACCATTATTGCTTCTCCTCCCGAGCTTACAATTTCTTCCAACTTAGAAGATTTATATGTATTCAAAGGCTTTTACCTTTGTTCCTCCTATCAGTCCATCTCTTGGACCTCGTCTGAACTTATGGAAAGCGTTGTCCCATCTGATCTTTCTCGCCAATGTAATGGTAAATCCAATATCTCTTCTTTTCCCTACACGACGCTCTTCCGATCTTTTCTCGCCAATGTAATGGTAAATCCAATATCTCTTCTAATCTTTTGACTTCGTTCATATTCTCAAAGGGTTTTGAACCTTTGGACCTCAAGGGCCTTTCTACTGCACTTTTGGCAGTCCTATGCTCATCCTCTTGATCTTGTATACAACAATTCTTGATGCTATCATTGTTGTTTTCTTGTTTTCCATCATTACTGCCAATATTCTATCGTCATTGTTGTTCTTTCCATCAATGACAAACACACTCTTCCTATAAATATGCCAATGCCCATTGATACCATTGATAGGTTTTTGTATCAAAGTACATATTTTATAAGGAAATAATTTTCTTATAATCCATAATATTGTTCAATTCAAAGTATTTCTTTATTATTTTCACCCATGTAAATACCTACGTTCCATCAAAATTCTTTAATTCAACTTTGGGAAGGTTTATACCCTTAGGAACCCTTCCATAATAAACTCCACTATTAAACATAAAGCCTTCAGATACATGATTATTTATGGAATTTTGTTTGACTTGAATACTAAATTTATTTTCATGAGTCGATTTAGTCATAGTATCACTTTTAGGGAGCCTCTTATATAGGGTATATATGAGCTTGGCCACCAACTTTTGTTTCATATTTTCACCCATATTATTTTCCATATATTTCCTAGTTTGTTACATATTATTTTCCATATATTCTATATGCATTTATGTGTTTATCAAATAATCATTTTTTATTTATCTATCACTCAATTTGTTAAATTAATTCTCCAATTTTGATAGCCAATTATATATCTCTTCACTTTCTTCATGAGTCACGGTACTCTGTAGAGGTTTAATTGGTGTAGAACTTTTTTTCAAACCCATTTACATGTGGTATAACAATAATAGTCTATGCATTTATTATATATTTTAACTTTACAACAATTTTAAGTCACTTGAAGCAAGTATACCAATCAAATTTATGTCAATTGTAAGTTAAATACCATTAAAACCCTGATTTGGAGACAGTTTTACAATTCGACCTTAAACCCGATATAGATATGAAATTTAGGTACCTATGATTCTAATTTTATTTTCTTTGGTATCCTTATATTTATTATCTTCAATTCCACACATTTTACTAAATTCATATCTGCCAAGGAAAAGGTAACTTCTACAAAACTTGTTGATATTTTACTCTTGAGGAGAGTGAATTGCTATGGACTTCCATGTGTTCAATTTTTTGTATGTACCTATGAAATTTTAACCTGTAATACTATGGTCCACACACTATTCGAAAAAACTAGTGGCACTAAATTTGGATCTTCATAAAATATGATATGACTATTTTACTGAGAACACCTATTGGACACTACTTTTAGGGATAGTAAAAAACCCTAACTTCCACAATGTTATAATTATAATTTGTTAGAATATAAATATGTCTCATCATTTTTGCAAAAAAATTACTATTTAAATATTGCCATAAAAGAATGGATAGAAAATATTACAACATGACATGTTTGGGATTAATCTTGGGATTAGTAAAAAAACCTCATTTCCACTACCTATATTTCTAACGGTATAGAGAAAAAAAACCTAAAACATTTATCATATGTACTTCACTATGTTCTCTTAGTCTCCCAAAATTTTCATTATCTAAAAATTTCCAAAAACTGTTATAGATAAAATACTAGGATAACTTGTTTGAAGGATGAAACTCTAGGAACATATGCTTTGAAACCAAATATTATGAACCAAAATCCATAAATATCATAAGAAAATAAATAAGAAGTATATAAATACCTTTAGAACGATAAATATTCAATGAATTATAAGCCAATTGGAGGGTGTAACCTCCTTTTATAATATATCCAATGCATAAGACAATATTCCTATACAAATGGATATCCTTTATTATAAATAGTAGAAAAAATATTAATGATGTAACCAACCACTAAACCAGCCTAAACGTAACTAATAAAATAATAATTAATGGGGGTTAGGGCCTGGACATAGTACTTATTATTTAGTAGTTGTCATGGCCTTGAAAAAAGAAGGAACTTGGTGCATGTGTCTTGACTTTAAAGCTCTCTACAAAATAAAAATCAAGGCTAAGTTTCCCATTCCTATCATTGATGATCTCTAAGGTACAAGAGGTCAAAAAAACCCTCACGACCTAGTTTCACATTCTCCACACTCTCAAATATAATCTATTCATAGCTTGGAATTGGATGAAGTAGCAAATTGATCAACATATCTCTAAATGCGATTTTGAGGAAGGGGATCATTTGTTACTTTGTATTCTTCCTCAAAACATTTATGGACCCTATATTACACTAAAAATATTAGTCCAATAGATTACATATAATAAATTTTGAGCCACTCTAAAGTTTATCCAATCTTTCATGTCTCCTACTCCAAGAGAGTGATCATATAAGATTGTCATGTTTGAATAAGCCTTCTAGAAATGGACGCAAAAGGTTCCATTTGGTTGTATTCTAAGTCCATCCTTTACAATAGAGAGAATAATCTTAACACTAGCACACTATACATGGTGTCTTGATATAATGGAACTATACACCACCCAAGGATGTCACAGGGAAACCAACAAAGATCCTTCAACAATTCCCTCATCTCCATCCTTGAGGACAATTTTTATTTTTAATGGGGAGGGAATGTTAGGGTTTTATCTTCCATAACCCCCTAAGTATATAGATAGTTTTCTATGTATGGTGGCTATGTCTAGTAAATAACACCCATGTAGTAGTGTAAAAGGATCTAATTTATGAAGGATTATTAGAAGATTCTTCCTACTAGAAAGTTCCTTATCTAGAATGTTCCTAGAGGGTACATAGTAATATATAAAGAATTGGATGCATTGTAATGAGATTCCTTATGAATTCTATTGTAATCAAATATATGACAAATTTGAGGTTTCCCCACTTGAAGAGGAAAACGAACATTGTTTTCATAAATAAAGGTATAAATTTGTGTTATTATGGTTCTTTATTTGGCTATAGTGATTTCAATATGTCATTTATGTATTTAATCTAGATAAAATATATTATTTATGCTCTACAAATTTTAATTTACTAATTTAAAAAACACCATATGTGTTGTGGGACGATTACCTATGACCTCTGCAAGAGATAACTACATCATGGTATTCATTGACATGCTAACCAAGAGTGCCAACATTATTCTTGTTAATAGAACCTTTGATTACCTTCCATGGAGTTGCTTAAAATACAATATTAGATAGATATCCATGGTTCACTTCTAGGTTTTGGAAAAATATCTTAAATTCTACAAGAACTCAACTCAACTTCAACACTTTAAAACTGCATATCATTTAGACATGTATGGGTAGACAGAAAGGTTTAATAAAATATTGGAGGACATGTTTAAAACATATGTAATGGACCAAGATAACCAATTGAAGAATTATATCCCCTCAGTGTAATATTCATACAAAAATAGTTAACACAGTTCCCTTAAAGAAGCCCCATATGAAGTCCTCTATGGAATATCCTTTTGTACAACTTTGAGATTGGATCAATTAGAGGATTGAGTCATTTTAGGACCTAAAATGATCCATGAAATGGAAGAATATATGGTTACAAGTAAGTAAAGGCTTAAGGAAGTTAGATACTAACATAAAAGTTATGCAAATGATAATAGAACTAATAGAAGCTATAAGTAAGGTAACCATGTTTTTTAAGAGTCAACGCCTATATGAACTACTTCAAATATGGTAAGGGAAAAAAGTTGTTCCATAGTTTTGTCATGCCATATAAAATTTAGAGAGGATTGTACCACTTTCTTATAAGCTTGATATGTCTTCCCATGTATGAAATATGCATAATGTATTTCATGTTTATGTACTTAGAAATTATGTTACTAATCCATCCCATCTATTGAAATTTGATGGATTGTAGGTTCTTGGGGAGGGAGCCATCCAAGTTGTTCCATTCTCTATAATATATCATAGGGTTTTTCAGTTGAGGAACCAAGAAATTGAACAAGTCAAGGTCCATTGTGATCAATACAATCTAGGAAATACACCTAGGAGGATAAAAGACCTATGTGTTGCTACTTTCTCTATTTGTTTTGTTAAATCTTTGTTATGAGTGAAACTGAACTACCTAACTTAACTAAGACATATGCATATACCAAGTTAGGTTTTTTTATTACCATTTGTTTCAACATTTTGAAGTATGACTTGTTTTTGGTTGAAATAAATATTATATATTGACTTTATTGTTGTACATATGCACTATGGTCACTCTATTGAAGATGTTAGTCTATATTAAGAACACCTAAGACATTTATGTGTAATTTTTGTTTAGCATGTGGTTCCATTTATTAGGTTGATGAAATTCTATATCTTTTATGAATATGTGTTGAGGTTATACTTGTTATGATAGTATCTCATGATCTGATGACATGATGTAATTATGATAAGATGTTTTACGATAACTTGTGTGATCATGTGCTTCCTTACTATGGCAATGAGGAAATGCAATAATATGAATATGAGTTAATTCATATGGGATGATGATGTTTTTTTATGAATAATTAATTTCTTTAATGTTGTGAGGTGGTGAATGAAAGTAAATACACCGATGAGCCAAGAGGGGAAACTCATTCTATTTTCTCATGGGAAACCATACCTATGAAGGAGAACATATAAAAATAAAAAGCATATGGGTGGTTTTCCTTTCTGGGATTAGTTTGGGACCCTAGCATTACATTGTTTAATAGTTCAATTACTATTATAGATGACAACACTAGTTTTTACTCTTCAGATTGTACTTTTGGGAGGATTAGGAGTGGTCTTTTGAGAATTTGATTGATTTTATATAGCTTATGACCATCTGGCTTAATAATGGAAATTAAATGGGTTCATGTATCAACACCTTGCAAATTAATGCTAGGAGTAGAGAGTGTTTCACATCGTTGAGGTAGATCTAAGAGAGGTTCACATAGAGAGGCCCCATGGAGGATGTAGGGGAGTATATGAATTTTTAGCAGAGTAAGCTGGGGCACACTCATTTCACAGGATGGATGTAGTATTTGGCCATTACTGGGAGAGAGTGGGAGAGCATGTGCACAAATTATCGAGGGTATAGTGGACATATAATATGTATGCAATGATTGACCAGTTCATGCACTTTCTGGTGATATCCTCTGAGTATGGGGCAACACAAGTGACAAATATATATAGTGGAGAGATTTCCATAGTCCATAAGAATCCCAGAGTCATTGTTAGTGATCGAGACAAACTTCCTTTTCTAACATTCAAGCTCAAGTATGGAAGTGGATTCAAAGGTCGTGACTTCACCTAGACACATATGCATGATATTGTTGAAGTAATAGATGAATACATTACAGGTATTTTAGGAGGGAGTACCATGGGAGGAGGAGGCAGACTAGGCATGGTGGTCGGATGGTTATGATCAAAGTGGTACAACATCAAAATGGTGGCTCCTTTCTAAGATTAGCTTGGGACCTTGGGATTTTATGGGTTGATAGTTTGGCAGCAGGTACATATGGGAGAACTATTTTTTACTTGCAATAGGCCCCTGGTGTTAGCACATTGTGGGAAAATATAGTGCATGGTAGGTGCTCCACATATTTCATATTGGTTTGGAACCCAGGGATCATCATTAGTTTCAGTTTGGTTTATCTTATTGTTCCTATGGGTGTGACGACATTGCTTGAGGAAAATAAATAGTTTGGAAGGGAGGATTTGTCATGTCCCCATTTTTGTGTTCCCCTGTTCTGTAGTGGAAATGAATTTCATGGCTTGTCAGTGAATAAAAAGTAGTAAAAAGGGTCATTTAGTGTCACTTAGTTAGGAGATGATATGTTTTTAAAGTAACTTTATATTTATAAGTTACTTAAACATTATTAAAGTGACTTTAATCTTAAAGTAAAAGTAAAATGAGAATAACAGTCATATTTGATTTAGTAAAAAAAAGGGGAAAGTCCTATAAGGCATGGAAGAAGGATAAAAAGAGTAGAGCTTGAGTTTGGCATCATGATTATGATTATGATTTTATCTCTCGTTTTGGAGTGCTCTTGGAGCCATGTTTTCGTTCAGGTTTAGAAAAACCATTCCACCATTACAATTTAGTTTCAGTGGTGTCATATACACCCTAGATAAATAAGAGGGTGATCCCTCCAAGATTTCCATTGGAGTTTCAATTTTAGTGTTTGTATTCAATTGGAGGTATATCATCTTGGGAAGGGGATTTGCGAAAATTTCTGGAGGAGGTTGATTTTAGGTTTTGCAAGTACTAGGAGAGTTTCCAGGAAATGTGACTAGGGACAACCTCATTGATTGAACATGAGGGTTCCACTAGTCCTCACTTGTCTCCTAGCCTCATCCCACAAGGCACCGATGGTCATCCAGTCTCATCCCAGGAGGACCTATGCAAACAAAAGTTGTTGAGATACTTAGGTGAGGAGGTTGCACCCGTGCAATCAATATGAGAGTAGACATAGGCCATGGAAAATAGTTAGCCAAGTCACAAAGGAATCTTGTCCAAGTTTTATGAATTATTTACTATGTTTTTAGTGTATCTTGTAGCTTCCATTTGCATCCAATAGGGTTTTATTGTTTAAGAGGGTATTGCAATTTATTATTGTGTGTTCAAGAGGGTATGACAATTATTGATACAACAAATATAAGTTGTTTTCTTCATATCTAAAGTGAAGCTGTTATCAAAGCTTTGTATTGCTATCATTTTGGATTTCATTCATAATAAATATACCATGATTTATCCTTCTATTCTCTATGTACCAAATTCATGCAATACTTTTGATTAAATTTCTATAAAAATATTACATGAAAGATGTTTGTTAAGGTTTCTAACCAGATTATAGTTAAAGAGTATGGGGCAATAGAGTATATGCAAGTGTTTGTGAGAAACTACTGCAGTATTAATGCAAAGTTTTTGATAAAATTATATAAAGAAAGCCAACACTCTCAACAACAAAAATAATATTCCATCATAGCCTAGTTTGGGGACATTACAGTGGTACTAGAGTTGGTGATCTTGCCATCTTGTGATTTCTTAAGACATGAATGGATTAAAAAAAGGGGAGAAATCAACAGTGCATTCAATGGACAAGGGACTAAAGACAACTCTGGAATTCACAGATAAAACTTGGAAAAATATTCAACAAGCCAAGCAAGTGCTAGAGGAAAGCAAATAATGCCTTACTTTCAAGAGTATCTAGCATTGAGTTATAAGATCCGTGCAACTTTTCCCTTTAAAATATTTTACACTCTATGGTATAGAAGCTAGCCCAAGGTTTTGGATGAGGATTATTTTTAAAGAACATGGCATGAAGTAAAGAAGGGTGAGCATGAAGGATGACAAGAGGAACATGCATCTAGCCATGCAGAGGAGGCATGCATAGAAGAATAACAAACATCCAATTATGATACATCATCAAAACTAACCGATGAGGTCAATGACACTATTGTGATAGATGGAGAAGATGAGGATACAACATCTTGTCCTACGTATGATGATTATGATAATATGTTCCAATGAGCCGATGCTAAGGCTTCAACAATTCTCCATGTATAGGAGGTTGAAGATGAGGATGGTTCAAGTGGGAATTCAACATATCATCCTATTTATGACATGTATGATGATGTAGGCATGATTGTACCAGAATGTGATAAATATTCAGAGCTATGTGTGGAGGACGGAAATGAAGGGGCTGATTTAGGGGATGATACCATATTAGAAAAATCGTACGAGGAAGGTAGCCCACATTGCATGAAATCATATAAAGAGTCAATTGATCCCTTGTGTGACATCCCATGGCATGTTTATGAAATAAATTTGCATGATTTGGAGAAGTGACTATTGGCCATAGAGGAGCAAATTGTGTAGTTGTTGACGAGGACAGGCGATGCTCATAACTTTATTAAAGACCCTATATGGAAAACCAAGATGGAAGAGAGGAAAAAGGGAATTGCATATGGAGTCACTAGTACCCAATTGTGCATCATCACAGAGGGACTAGAGAAGATGAAATCAAATTATTTGCAGCTAATCATGGATATGGGACTTTCTATTAAGCTCATTGGAGACAAGGGATATTAAGGAGATTTGTTGCCAACTTAGTTTTGCATGCTCTTCATCATTGAAAACAATAGAGACACCATCATCTTTGGTAGAAGTTGCACATGAGGGCATGGGTGGAACTAATTATCTAAGGGAGGAGCCTCTTGTGATGATTCAACACGAGGAGAATTTGAAGTTGTAGGTGTTTGATGAGAGGTTTGACATAGAGGGTTTTGATCATGCACCTGTTTTTCATTGTAGGGACCATGCACGATTTATTTTGGCTCAAGGCGTAGCTACAAAGGAAGTAGTTGAGAAAATTCCGTGTGGGATGACCAACAAGGAAATATATGCACTAGTTGATTGGGTATTGAGTATAGGATGGATGTGGAAACATCACTCTGGGACCCAGTTTCAATTGATATTAGTGGAGTTATTAATACAATGGCACATATAGGATACGTGGTGCTACATGATTATGTAGGTGTTTGCAGTGGTATACAATAGTATGGTCATGTACAATGGGTTTTTGGAATGATTTTCATAGAGAGATGGACAGATAGGGACTTTAGACATATCATTGAGTTTGGTTCACCTAGAATCGATGAGTGGATGGATGAGCTTATTGGGGAGGTATATTCCTAGGAGATTGATCTTTGAGTGGGATATCACTAGAGAAGGGATAGAGAGCAGGATACCTGCACAATTTCTCTCATATGTTATCTTCATTTATTAGTCATACCATTGGGATTGAGCAATTCACATACCACTTTCCAATGTTGCAGGGAGTGGCAGTGGAATCTAGCACTATTTTATGATGTTGGAGGTATATTTAATAGGACATGGAGGGTTCACCTAGGTTAGTGGGGTGAGGCAGGAAGGATTATAGCCATGTTAGATTTATTTCATTTGGGCTATGTGGTAAGAGCACAAGAAGAGATACATATTGTATTGGATCAATTGATAGAGATTCCATATAACAAAGTGATGGACGGAATTAACCACTATAGAGGTTTCACACATGTAGTCCCCTCATCCACACATAGGGAGGATATTATGAGGATTATGCATGATTCACCTTTGTAAAGGAATTATCACTACTCATATGAGGATGAGGCACTGTAGGTGATAAGGTTACTTTGTAGGGAGGTGTTTACACACCATGACTTACTTGATTACATTAACAATGATCAAGATAGCCAATTTTCTGACGCAGTTTGGTAGGAGCCAAACAAAATTGCAAGAATAGACTTGATTCCTAGTACATGGTTTCCACCAGTTGTTGCAATACCAGGGAGTCATCTCATTATTTACTCTAATGGAACTGCGACATCTAGTAGGTATTGGGAGTGGTGGAATTCCAATTTGGTGGTGGGATATGGGAATTCATCTGAGAGACAGATTGATTCAGATGATGATGATGATCGATAGAGTTGTGACAGTGATTGTTCTGCTTTATTTTTGGGATTTCATTAGAGGTAATGTCAATAATTATTATATATGGAAAGAAATACTTGAGATCTACCGTGTATTTGCAGAATTAGACTTTATGGAGACACCTTCATAGAGGAGGATTTTAGATAGTCGTTTCAGTCCCTTTAGGGATTTCATCTTGGGGTTCCAGGAGAGGAGGATGTAGATTGTGCATGTTCAATTATGATCATAGTAGTGTAGCGTTATCATGGTGGTTCTTTTTTGCGATTAGTTTGGGACCCTGGGAATACATTGTTTAACAGTTCATCAACTATTAGAGAGGAGAGCATTGATTTTGACTCTCCAGAGTCTACTTTTGGGAGGCTTAGGAGTGGTTTCTTAGAGGAGTGGTATTTTGAGGAGTTGACTGAGTTTATGCATCTTATGATCATGTGGCTTATTAGGGGAATTCATATGGATTATTGTGTTAGTACCTTGCAGATTAGTTTTAGCAACAAAGAGTATTTCACATTGTCCAGGAAGATCCAACAGGGGCTCGCATGGAGAGGCCTCGTGAACGATGTAGGGGAGTATATGAGTTGTCAGCAGAGAAGTTCATGGCACACTCATTCCACATGATGGATGCAGTCTTTGACCATTTATGGGTGAGACTGGGAGAGTATGTGGAAAAATTGCATGATAGGATTACCAAAGGTATAAAGGATAGATATTGTGTCTATGGTGTTGACCAATTCATGCACTTTCTAATTATATATTTAGAGCATGGATAAAATTTGGTGACAAAGATATCTAGTGGAGAAATGTCTAGAGTCCTTGAGAAGATAAGAGTCATTTCTAGTGATCGGGAAAACTTCATTTTCTGACATTCAATATCAAGTGTGGCATTAGATTTGTAGGTCGTGACTTCACCTGGATGCCTATGCAGGATACTATTCATGGTACTAGATTCCTCCCTTACATGTATTTCAGGAGTGAGTACCAAGGGAGAAAGAGGCAAACTAGGTATGGTGGTAAAACAATTATGATAAGAGTGGCATAGAATTAACATGGTGGTTCCTTTATGATATTAGCTTGGGACCCTAGGATTTTATGGGTCAACTGTTTGGTAACTGGTACGGATGGGAGAACTAGTTGTTTCTTGCAGGAGGCCCCTGGTGTTAGCACATTGTACGGAATTATTGTGGGCGGTACATGCTCCACATATCTCAAAATAGTTTGGGACCCATGGATCACAATTAGTTTCAGTTTGGTTGAGTTTGTTGTTCCCATGGGTGTGATGACGTTGCTCGAGGACAAGAAATCTT
>CBVK0103759760.1:0-14504 GCA_900067695.1 Picea abies
CAAATATGGACTTCCCAATATGACTCCACATATGTCTAGAGGAACCACATATGCAACTAGTTCATTAAAAAAGTTTTGATTGATGGAAAACTTAAATTTGCACCGCTTGCTCGCTTTCAATTTCAAATATTTCCTTCCCCAACCCAGGGGGTATGGATGTGGATGCTATTGAGTCTCTAGTTGAATCTTCTTAACCAATTATGCAGAGATCAAGTTGGATTGTGAACCTAGATCGAACAAAAAAATCACCTTTCTTTGCTTTGTGTGGATTTTAATGCAAAAAAGTGCAGTCATCACCTTCTCCTCCTTGTGATTGCAACCAACTAGTGCCACCTCTTTATAAATATTAGTGCAATTAATCTTCCCTTTTGGCTCTAATGTTCTCTCCACCCCTTCCTTAGCATCAATTGATATCAATGTTTTCTTCTTCTTTTTCTGAAAATATTTGGGGCACTTATCAAGATGAAATTTCCAACAATTCTTCTCAGTGTGTCCCTTTTTATCACATCCTTTACATTATTGGGTGGAAGGTGCTTCTTCTTGTGTTGTTTCCAAAATATTCTTCTCATTACACTTCTTCTTGTTTTTCTTCTTTCTTTGTTTCTCTTGTGGTTCTACTTGCTTGTGAGGATTTGTTTGTTTCTTTCGCTTGTCTCCCTTAAGGTATTGTGCTTGAATATTGCCCTCATCAATTGTATTCATTATAAATAACATCAGTTGCCTACGAATTTGAGGCAAAAATTCCCCCAAATACTTGACTAACATATCTGGGATTTTGAGAGAGCCTCCCATCTAAATTTCTTTCTTCTTGAACTATGTCGTGAATTCCTGCACTATTGTCCTTTTCTCTATCTGAAGTAATGCCATATTATTTGTTGGTGTTCCTCATACCCTATTGGATAAAATTGATATTTGATCATTTTCTTGAACACTTCCCAATCAGACACTAGTGGCTCTTTTCCTAGTTCTTTTCTTATTGCATCACTCTCCCACCATGTCAAAGCATGTCCTTGAAGCTTCAACCGAGAAAAAGTAATATTTGTTTTCTAGTTACTTCATGCATGTTGAAGTATACTTCCATCTGTTGTAGCCATTGGTTGAGACTCATAGCTTCCACTTCCCCGATATATGGCTTGATGTCCACCTTGGCCTCCACATGAAAAGGTACCTATGTCTTATTGTAGCTGAACTCTCTCGTTTGTAGCTTAGTCTTACGCTCTGTCTCTGGCTTATTTTCTTCCTTCTTGGGGCCTTCATGATAAGCCTTTGTTGATGGTGTTTCCTTTCTCTTCATTGCCAATAGTTGTGATACCATTGATGTCAATGTGGCCAAACTCTGCTCAAATCAATCCAATTTGACTTTGATATCTTCTTCCTCTTCTCCTTCGTAATGTTCCCCTAACATTCTTGATGCTCTACTTCACTCTATCTCTAGCAACAACTCTTGTCCACTTCTTTTGTAATCATTATGGGTACTTACCATATAGGTCTCACTAAATGCATTAGAACTTTTGCTCTGATACCATCTAATTTGTAAATGGGAGGCTTATAGCCTACCTGTCTCACCAACATGGAGTCCTCTTCGAAGCAACTATACTAATAGTTCTCTTCATATTATAGAAACTCGACTGGAAAGCCAACTCGATTGGGAACCAAAATTAGTTGACCACCCCAAGTCAAATCATCCAAATTATTAGGAGTTGAACTCCTAGAAGTCAATTTAGAAGTAAGGTAAGTCGACCAGGTCGATCCGGATGGAAGGAAAGTTGACCACGTCGATTCAGATGGAAGGAAAGTTGACCAAGTCGAGTTAGATGCAAGTTTGCTTGACCAAGGAACCAAATCGACCAAATGGAAGCTCGGTCAATCAGAGGGAAAATCTCGTTGACTATTTATTGTTGTTGACCAAATGGGGAAAGGGAAAAACCACTCTTAGTGAAGTTGAAACGCTTAGGGGCGAGTCAGGTTGAACAACAATGAAGAGCAAAAACTCAGAGGTTGAATTTGACAACCAATAGTTGGGAAAAATGTTCAGTGGGTGAATTCGACAATCAATTACGTGGGAAAATGTTTGGAAGACTATTTTTGTAACCCACATCACATAGAAATGCTCATGGGTGAATTAGGTAACCCACGACAACAAAAAAATGTCTAGAAGTCGAGTTTGATATTCCACAACAAAGAAAAACGGTTGGGACTTAGTAAACATTTAGACAACACTTGATTGCGAGGAATGGTATATTTATGACTGATAGGCGAAGGAAAATGCCCTAACAAAGTTGAAAATGGGCAGCACGACTTACAGACTAAGTACAAACATCGACTGGCAGGGAAATCAACTTTGGGAATAAGAGAAAACCCCAAATGACTCTTAAAACAAAATTAGCAACTTCTAAAAAAATAACATCTTAAAAAGGAGGGTCATCAATTTCCACTACTAAATGGATGTACAGGCATGGATAAAGAGTTGTTGGATTGGTTTACTAACCCATGGGGGATTATATTCATAAAAGGCGAGCTCAAACCCTAACTGGAACAATGTTCTCTTGGCTAAACAACATGCATGCAACCATTAAATTACAATACACTCCATTCACCATTCATTAATTTATAGTGCACATAATTCCACCCATGGACAATGAAATTCAAATATGACAACACACACAAAACTCATAATTTACCCTAGAAACCCAAACATGAAAACCAACACTGTTTTGGCTTCGGCTAGGCTCTTTATTATTCATAAATGGGCAAGTTACATGCTCTTTAGTTCATCTCTATGCTCCTCAACGACATCTGGGCAACCTCTTTACATCATTGACAACCATAAAACCCTTCTCTCATTGTGGGGATACATGATATAGAGACTGAGTCAACCGTGAGGATAGTTGGAAGGTCAGACATCCTCATTACTTCAACTTCTCTCCAATCTATGTCTCGTTCTTCTCTTTATTTATTTGGCTTTTTCTCCCACATGGAAAAGGTCTCATGAAAGTCCCATTATTTCTTTATGTACAACAATATATCGCTTGACTTTACATGTGTTACACACAAAAATAGATATCAATCGTGATGACATGGGGCCCTTCACACCAACATGTTTATCTCCTTCATTGTCCATTGCATTAAACAATGCTCGTGTTGATCATCTTAAAGCCTGTGCCGATAGCCAATTGTTCTTTCCCAATTCGATTCAGATCACATCTAACGAGGGAACTTGACACAATGGGGATATTTGCTTCCTAGGGGGATGAATGATTCAAGTGGACATCGATGGCCACCCACCTCTTCCACTAACTCAACATAGTTCTCCATATTAGTAATTTTTTTGTCTACAATTTTCAGGTCCTAAACATTTGGGGCCATTTTGAGACCTTAAACAATGTTTTTTGACCATTCTGGGGCTTAGGGTTGTTGTGGCATCTACCAAAAAGTATACTTATCGATTAGATATTTCCAATGAGATATTGTGCGCTCCAAACAGATAATGTATGCAAAATTTGCACCCTCGGGAAGTTGATGTATTGACTAACCACCTCAGGCCCACAATCATTTTGGTGCTTTGTTTCCTAGGGTTAGGGTTTTGGATATTTAGGGTGTGGTGTAATGTCTTCTTGTGAATGAGCATAACCGACACCTTTCTATCTAGATATAAGCTACCACCATTCTAGCTAGTTTATATTGCTTTTTCATTTCATAGTCCTTTCCTATTTCATTTATTAATAGAATATGGTTCTCACTGTATTATTGTGCTCCCTGTGATATCTGTGTGTGTGTGTGTTTCCCTTCATATAATTGCCTTTCATTTTATTCTCTATATAATCCATATCACCTTTACATGGACATGCATTGACAATCTTCCAAGAACAAAAGAAAGACACACAATACATTCTCATTGAATAGATGAGCTTCATAGGGCTTAAACTCTTGTTGCATATTGAGATCCAATTACATGAGGCATTTCTAGAACATATATACTCACCATCTAAACATTACTCAATAACTCTTACTGGGGACTTGGGCCAACTACCCCCATTGATGGAAAAACCCTTGCATGCAAGTGTGGCTCCATGAAGTTCGTTATGGACAAACTTTACCACTATAATCAATCTAGAAATAGTCTTTAACCCATAGGGAGAAGACACAATATATTTCTACTTCCACCAAATGCTAACAAACATCTGAAACACATCACCAACAAATAAAGGATTGGGAGCTCTTTCATTCTAGGACTAACAAACTCCTATCCATGGAAGAATGTGGAAGCTTTGGTGCATCTATCCAACAGTTGCAACATATGTCCTTGCTTTAAACCACAACAAGAACATTCTCATCATTGCATAAGCCATTGTGCAAATCTTCACTAAATCCAAAACTCTTGTGGCTTTGTAGCAACATAATGACCATCGATTGGAAAACCAAATATTACTATGTGTTGATCAAAGAGTTATGTCATCTTGCAATTTGTGGGTCCAAACGGCTTCGGCCAATGGAGCGCTCAGTGTTGTCATGCACATTTCATACACACATGGATCTAGACATTCAAAGTGGTCAACATACATCGTTGTGGCATTTTCCCTCTTTGGGACCAAACCCATACAATTTACATACCAATGAGGGGTGGCAAAAAACAAATCCCCCTCAAAATGGCCTCGTCATTGACTATACATAAATCCCAAGGTTTGACATTAACAAAGTCAACCATTGACATTAGAAACATAGAGCATCGAGGCTTGACCTTCACAACAATTTCCCGCACCACATCTTTAGTGGGAATTCAGATCTTTGTCATTCAACCATTATGAAAAAATGAACGATATTGCATATGTCTGTCTTCATAAACAAGAGCATGCATGCCTACATTGTTTGTCACCTTCACTAAAAAATTCCTCTCCCAACTTGTAATTTTCATATTCGACCAAACTCAGTGTAACATACCCAAATCCCATGTTGGGCACATCACTAAACCAAAATCGACTTAATACAACTCTTATACTAATTTAATGTGAAGGCACACAACATTATGAAAACAAGCTCATGCATCTAACATTAATTTTAAAATTATGAATGCAAACTACGTAAGCACACACAACATCATTCAAACACATGAAATACTAATTCAAATGCAATAGCTAAACATAGTAAATATACATAGTGACCATAATGTTTATATTATGAGATAATGTCATCAACTGGCTGCATATAAAGGATGTTACTCCCAACCATAGACTTTGTTATTCCAGTTCTTTCAACAGTAGGCCACCCCTGAGTTGTGGCTATGAGTCCACAAGGAGGAAACAAGTCCCATGGCTAGTTACAGTCCACTCAACCACTCATTACCTAATAATCTCATGGTGATGCAACTCCAACAATAATTTCAACCACCCAACTCTCTTCCCCATTAATTTGTACAATCCCAGGGATGAGATTTCCTTATATGCATTGCAGTCCCACAGACAATGTCCATCCCCTCTAGGGCTCCAACATCGATCAGATAGAAATATCTCAATTGGGGACTCTGAGAAATCCAGTTGTAATAGGAGCACTCATAATAGACTTTACACGGGCTCTTGCAACAATTCCAACAACAATTTAAACCACACACCTCTCTTCCCCATAAGTCCACACAAGACAATGAACATGGTTTCCTTCTCTGCATCACAGTCCCTTGGACAATCCTCATCCCTTCCAAGTCTCCAACATAGACCAACGAGGAATCTCTTTGTTGGGGGATCCCTCTCATGGTTATTTTCACATACAATATGGTTGCTCCTCTTTGCAACACCAAAACTCTCTTTTTCCTCCCCTCTTGTAGCTATACAAATCAACTCCCTTCTCTAGTCGCTTTTCCTTCTCTCTTCTCCCATGCTTGCTTGACTCTCACTCTTCCCAAAGATGATTTTACCCAGCCCATGATGTCTTAACTAGGTGAGATGACTTTCCCCACCAACCTCTTATATGCATTTAATGATTGAATGCTTACTAAATCAAAGGAGATGAATAGTTAAAGACAAACTGATTATGAAGGTAGCATGGTACTTTGGGTACATGGAATCCCCTCAAAACCCCCCATTAAGCCCCCTCTCTTATGGAATCATATCCCCCCTAACGTTATCGTCCCTATTGTGTCACAACCAATGATGTATTTTAATTAATAAATGTATGTACAGATTACAATGCTAGGCTCTCTAACCCAAAATCATTATAGGCATGTCGACCCAAAAGCAACCTAAATCACATATGTACAATGACATTAAAATTTCCCAGTGATTAAAATTGGGATGTTACACCTCCCATATTTTTGCACTATCCCCAATGCACATCACCATACAAGTGTACATACATAATGATTTCATAGTTTAATAACACTTTCATCAATTCAAACCAACAATGTCTCATCCCCCTAAGCCTGCACAACCCAAGGAAGTGTACCCCCTTCTCTACTTTGCAGTCCCTTAGGCTATCCCACTTCCCTTCTAGGGCTCTAGTACAAAATGGCCATGAAATCTCAGAGTTGTGGGTCCAAAAACTCCAACCACAATAATTTCATAGTTTATTGACTCCTACAACAATTCCAACCAACAATCTCTCATTCCCTTAAGCCTACACAACCCAAGGAATGAGATCCCCTTCTCTGCCATGTAGTCCCTTAGGCTATCCCTCTTCCCTTTAGGGCTCTAGCACAAGTTGGCTAGAAAGTCTTAGAGTTGTGGTTCCAAGAACTCTCGCTACAATAACAAAGTCTCCAGTTTTCAAAATAGTCATGGGCACACCTTCCACATCACAATATTTCATCTCCCACTTTGCTTCTTCCAAGATGTAACAAATCCACTTGACTTTACTTGGCTTGTGCCTTTGTTCTTAAGCTGTTCCTATAACAACCAACAAGAAAACACACATGTTAAGGCCATTATCATGCAACAATTACCTCATTCACATGAGTTCTCAATTCTAAAATGTAATTATGTATTCAAAAATAAGCTTGCAATCATAATCCAATACTTACATGTATGGTGTTTCTCTTGTTCACAAGGCTACCATGTGCAAGAATTCAACTCACTGTCCTTTCTGACACATCCTCATGATTCCAACCACCATGCCGTGTGAAATTTTAAGTTTCCTCTTCCCTACCGCACTCGCCCTCGAGGCTTAGGATCTCTTTCTCTGCTATACAGTCTCTCGGGCGATCCATATCGCCAAGGCTTTCACATGCAAGGCGAGCGCCAACTTACAACCAAACATCCACTAGTAGTCTGTAACTTGTGGAATTCATAGGGTTCTAGTGTCATAACAATGGTGTTCTTCCTGAGATTTCCCAACTTCAACAACCATCAAATATCCTATATCCTATACATATAGTTATCTTGAGACATCATCAGAATAATTCCACTTGTTAAATTCAAATCTATTTCATAAAGAGAATCATATTTCCCAAGTATGAGATTCCCTCTCACAATGTTTGGCTCTTGAACTAGTAGGTAGCACCTAATATTCACTATGGACTTACACTCATTATCATACCCAAGACCATTATACATGCAATCTATTTGAACTTTCAATCAACCAAACAGATTGTGAGTACTCATGCATATCATCCTTTTATTACAACATTTACAATAGTTCATGAAGTGATCTTAGAATTGTGACATACTAATAATTCAATCACTTTCAACTATCGATCACATCAAATGGAAAGAAACTATCAGTTATTGTATGTGCATTTCTATCACATTCAACATTACCTAATGCAATCAAACATTTATTCATACCAATAGCCAATGTGCTAATGCTCATGGTCACATCTATGTAATGCATCACTGCATTGATTCCAAAATACCACATACCTATATCATGTATTCCTCCATGGTGAGTTGGAAGGTCTAGCCAATGCCTCAACAAATCATCCAAAGTCTTCCCTATTACTTTGCTCGACCATTTGGATACATTCCTCTTCAACCCATACACAACACCAAGAATATGATCCTTTAATGATATTCCATTTCGACAAAGAGGTTGCAGTCAAACCATCAATTATGCATAGGAAGACTATTGGGCACTTGTGTAGTGCTACATCCCTTCCATATCCAACCACATCACAGCCTCACACATGGCTAGCTTTGTTAGCATCCATTTTTATAACATGATGGCATCTCCTCACTACTTTGGTTATGAACTCGTAACCGATATAACATAACATACCCTTAATATATCATATGATTACAATCAAGAATTAAATAACCTTTATATGCTCAAGGACCTTTGCCTTTACCACATATAGTGGAGTGTCATGCTCATAATACACATCAACCCAAATATTGAATTTTGACTAAGATAACTCTTACCTCAATTCCCTTCAATATTTATGCATCATAAGCTCCCAAATTCATACCTGCATGGCTGCCATCAATTTGCTTGATGTTACTTGATCCACTGGTATTGCACAGAGGCTCACATGCCTCCTTTTCCAACCCCTTTCTTAGCATTTTACCATCCTCGTTTTGTCTTCATATGGATGGTTGTCATATGCAATGACGTCATCAACACCTTCAACCATGCTATAAATCTTTTCTTGGATACACAATCTATCATTAACAACTTTCAATCATAATAACAACTTGATTTCATATATAACAACACACTACTCTTAGTCTGTAAACATGTTATGAAAATGCTTGAGTATATATATATATATATATATATATATATATATATATACTCAAGNTTTCAATCATAATAACAACTTGATTTCATATATAACAACACACTACTCTTAGTCTGTAAACATGTTATGAAAATGCTTGAGTATATATATATATATATATATATATACTCAAGCATTTCCATATGCACCAAAAATTCACCCTCAACATGCTTACTAGTGCATATGCATTTTATCTTTCCTATATGTATTTTGGATCACTTCTTAGTATGCTCTCCATTGCATATTTGCTCCAGTTCCCTGTGTTGTACGTGGTTGTCCTTAAATCCTTCTAGATTCTTGCATTATTGTGTACTCTCACTCTACTTAGTTGTGCACCTTCCAATCATGTCCAACTTGGGAATTTTGCAATTCTAGCCACTATGTCATATTAACAACTATCCTTACTTAGGCAATCATTACCCTAAATTTATCTTGCCTGATTCTTTCAGCATAACAAAATGGTGTACTTTATATCATTTCATCTCCTTAGTGCTGCAATATTTTCCAACTAGCTTAACCATTCTCATTATGGCATCCATTGCCATTATCCCTAGTTGTCCATTGGCTTTGCTCAATTTTTGAATACTCCTTTTCACTTCACCAAGTAATTCCCTATGAAGCCCTGTTCTATTCACTCAAGACCGATCTACTCCCAATGGAATGTTGTATTTCTCCATTAGCACTTTTAAAGTGAATGGACCTTCATTATTCCATCCCTTGAATGCCTTACACTTGTACCATTCTTCCACTATATACTCTAATAATAGAAGTGGTTTTCTTGCTATGAATACTTTTAGACAGAAGTTGTTGGTTCATGGTTTGCAACTCTTTTCTAGGTGTTCCTATGCTTTCCCATAGAGATGACTCACCCACCTTATGTGATCCTTGTTCTCTTTTGCAACATGCTTGTAACCATCATTACATTTCTACCTTCCTACACATATCAATGACATTATTCACTTGCTAGCTTTCTCCATTCTTGTTCTTGTCCCGACTGCATGGATATACACAATAACTAACTACAATGGTCGTGACCTTTACAATTATTTTCTTCATGTAGGCATCTTTCACAATTTTGGTCCTTAGATTGAGCTTGCTCTATTATTCTTGCACCCTTAACTTTGCAAAATGTGCATGCAACAATTACTATTAGAAATTATGTATATTGTAAAATATTTATTTATAATTAGGCTATAGATCCCCCTCCATCTCAATTTATGAAGAACATTAATGCACCAATCCAAAATTTGAGCCTTAAAACATAATCCCCTCTAACTCAAATTTGTAATGGATATACTTATGCCTCGTTACGAGTTTTGAGCTGAAAGTTATGGCTCTTTGAAATCAACAATTTTGCCCCCTTTCTACACTTGTCTCACTGGTACAATTAATCTTGAATGCTAATTTTTGCCACCTATAAAATAAAATATGTTGAGAACTAGGAAAACTTTTATATTGGGTGTAGATAATAATAACGACTATGAGTACACGACAACTTTCAGATAGAGGATCTGACACTCGAATCAAATTTTATACCAATTTGGAATTGTCAACTTTGCCCTTTTGACATTTTTTCCAGATGTAGAATTTTCAGTGAAAATTGATATCTCTCAAACAAAGCAAAACTAGGAAAACTTCAGTAAGACAAATTTGTCTATATTGTTGAGGAGGTAAAATGTTGAATACATATTTTTTTCCAGATTTATGATACAAGGTCCCTTTTCCTCCTCCGAAAATCTAAAAAATCCTTAAAAAGTGTCCCAAAATAATGGATTATGGCCTATTTTTGTGTCCCTCTTCCAAACCTATTGGAATTTTTCCAATCACTCCATTGGGTTTCATCATATCTGCTTCCATTGCTCACTATAATAATTTCAACTACAACAGGGCCTCTACCATTGAATACCACCATGTTCTTCAAAAATCAATAATTTGCAATTTTAGCAATCTGGAGCTGAATCGACTACTAGGCCTCACTAGAACTTTTATGTCCCTCGAGATTGTGGAATTAAATCCAAATTTCATTATCTTTTTTTGTTTTTTGGTATCTATAAGAATCAGTAACTACGACAGTATCTGGCTCGCGTGACACGGGGTCGAATCCTGTCGGCTGCCTTATAACCCCTAGGGTCTCATGTTGTTATAGGCATGACATAGGCATCATGGCAGCATGCTTTCTTGACACTTGCGACACTTGTGATCAAAATGCGACACTTGCAACCTTTGTAATGACGACACTTGCAGCACTATCAAAGTGAGTATTTTTGATGTGTAACAAGCACCCCCGAGAACTTCGTCGACTTGTGCAACATAGTCGAGTCACATACCAAGAAAGATTCACTGTGGGCCGAAGGGCTCGCAAAGATGACCGATGCGGTGCTAGGGCAAGTGCAACGATTTATGGAGCACTTGATTAGAGATCGAACTATGCTACAACAATTGAACACCATTCTGGTAAAGTACCAGACGCATGCGATGGACATTAGAGGAATTCACGCGGCTCCGATGGAACAACATAGATTTCCATGGGCCCAAACTTGCGAAGATTTGTTTATCAGTTGGTCTAAATATGAGAGAAGTCACCCTTTTCAAGTGATATCTTGAGTTGATTGTTAAAGAAATTATTAGAAGATGACGCCACGTGGCGAATTTTGTTTTGTTTAAACTGCACTTAGCCGTTATTTTCAGTTGAATTTTACATTATAAATAAAGACATCGACCAATTAGTTAGGGGTCGATGGTTGTTGCAAGAACTCTTTATTTTTGGTTCTTAATAGTTATTTTGAAGCTGTTATAAATTGAGAAGTCCTTCTGGACCAGAGACAAGTTGTTTTCATCAAATTCATGTGATTGGATGTGAAGAACTATTTCGTATCTTGTTTCATGAATGTTTTATTTTTTATTTTTTTTATGTAGGGGAATTGGTAACGACAACGATATCTGGATACTGCGTGACACAGGGTGGAATCCCTACCGGTTGCCTTATAACCCGTAGGGAGAACCACACCGCCCACAAGTCTGGCCTCCAGATAAGACGAGGTTTGAACTCGTGACCTGCTTAGCAGGACGAACGCCTTAATGGCACATCCGCTGGCCACTAGACCGCACCCCTGTGGGCAAATCCAAAATTTCATTATCATCTACACAAGTCACTTCTTATTATGGCCAAAACAATATTTTGGCTCCATTTTTTTTTTTTAAATTACGATCATCTTGCCAATGTGGTAATCTGGTTGACATGGCTGCTGATATGGCATTGATGTCCACCTATCATCCCCTAATGCGATCATGTCACCATCCTCATCAACGAGCTAAAGAATTCTTCCATCGACGAACTAAAGAATTCTTTCATCGACAAACCAATTATTTCTTCTATTGTTAACCAAAAATTTCTTCCATTGGCGAACTATGAAATTCCTCCTCCATCAACGAGCTTTAAATTTCATTCATTAGTAGACTACAAATTTTGTCCATTGAGGAACTTCAAAATTTCTCCTCCATCAACAAACTTCAAATTTTGTGCATCGACAAACTAAATTTTTTGTCCATTGGCGAACTTCAAAATTTCTCCTCCATCAATGAACTTAAAATTTTGTCCATTGGTGGACTAAAAATTTTGTCCATCGACGAACTTTAAATTTCTTCCATCAACAATCTACAAAATTCTCCTTCTATCGACGATCTCCAAAATTCTCCTTCCTCTTCCATTAGCAATCTACAAAATTCTCCTTCTATCAATGATCTCCAAAATTCTCCTTCCATTAGTGAACTACAAATTGCACTTCATTGAACTACAAAATGCTCTTCATTGTTAAACTACAAAATGCACTTTGGCGAACTACAAAAATTCTTCTTCGACAAACTCAAATTTTTGTCTTTCGACGACCCCAAGTTTTTGTCTGTTGGAAAACTCAAATTTTCATTTTTTGGAGACCTCAAGTTTTTGTTTTTCGGTGAACTCAATTTTTTCTCACATCGTCGAACTTTGTTGAACTTCAGACTTCTTCTTCGACAAACTACAATTTTCTTACATTATTGAATTTTGCCAAACTTTGGATTTTTTCTTCGGTGAATTACAATTTTCTTACATTGCAAAATTTCACTAAACTTCAGATTTATTCTTTGATGAACTACAATTTTCTTCCATTGTTGAATTTCGCCAAACTTTAGATTTATTCTTTGAAGAACTTAGAAATTTACCATTGGCGATAAAGAACCAATTTAACTTGGAATTTTTTAATTCATTTTGAGATGGATACATGTTGTTGATCTCATGGTCAGGTGTGATATGAACCATTGGTTCACCACACTTCATGCCATAACCCCTTCCTTTTTCCCTCGTGGCCCTGCCACCATGGACCCTGTCAGTGCACACCATCATCCATAATAATTTTTTAGAGATCATTTTTTTTTCAAAATTAATAAATTTTTAAAATTATCTCTCTTTTTTCGACCACTAGGGAAGCTCTGAACTTAGCTTCCCATGGCTAAATTCGACACTACAATTGTCAATTCGACATCCCTTTGGTGAATTACATGCATATTTCACCCACGATTTGGGAATTTCACTCTAAATTCACAATTTTCCCAAATTCAACATAGAGTGAAACTCTACTACAATGAATATGTCAATTCACATTGGTCTTTGGCCCAAACAGGTTTGGTGTTGAAACCTTCGCTCTGATACCAAATCATAACATACCCAAATCCTATGTTGGGCACATCACTAAACCAAAATTGACTTAATACAACTTTGATACCAATTTAATATGAATGCATGTACCATGATGAAAACACGCTCATGCATCTAACAATAATTTTAAAATCGTGAATGCAAACTATCTAAGCACACACAACAACATTCAAACACATGAAATACATAGTAAAACGTAGTAGCTAAACATAGTAAATATAAATAGTGACTAGAATACTTATCTTATGAGATAATATCACCAAATGGTTGCGTACGAAGGACATTCCTCCCAACCATAAGCTCTGCTGCTCCAGTTCTTTCAATAGTAGGCCACGCCCGTGTTGGGGCTTTGAGTCCGCAAGGAGGAAACAAATACTATGGCTGGCTATGGTTCACTCAACCACCCAATATCCAACAATCTCACAATGATGCAACTCCAACAACAATTCTAACCGCCCAACTCTCTATCCCATTAGTCTGTACAACCCAAGGGATGATATTTCCTTCTCTACACTGCAATCCCTCAGACAATCTCCATCCCCTATACGGCTCCAACACAGACCGACTTAGAATCTCTTAGCTAGGGTTCCAAGAAATCCAATTGTAACACGAGTGCTCACAACAACCTTTACATTGCCAACATCAATTTAAACCACCCAACTCTCTTCCCCATCGGTCTACACAACCCAAGGGATAAAATTTCCTTCTCTCCACAGTCCCTTAGACAATCCTCACCCCCTCCAGGGCTCTAACATAGATCGACCATGAATCTCTTTGCCGGGGGATCCCTCTCATGGTTATTTTCACATACAGTATGGCTATTCCTTTTTGCAGCACCAAAACTCTCTTTTCCCTCCCCTCTTGCAACTGTAAAAATTAGTTCCCTTCTCTACTTGAATTTCCTTCTCTTTTCTTCCACGCTTGCTTGACTCTTACTCTTCCCAAAGATGATTGTACTCAACTCATCCTGTCTTAACTAGGTGAGATGACTTTCCCCACCAACCTTTTGCATGCATTCAATGAATGAGTGTTTAATAAGTCAAAGGAGATAAATCACTAAAGACAAACTGATTATGAATATAGCATAGGACTCTAGGCACATCGACTCCC
>CBVK0103759785.1:0-12537 GCA_900067695.1 Picea abies
TTTCGGCTCTCTGAGCTTGTAGTAATTCTGCACTTCCATTGGGAGGAAAACCTTGATACACTCGCCGTTGTCGTCATTAATCAAACATATTTGTGTGTCAGTGTGATCAATAAGCCATTTCAGGAGTTCGATGTAGGGGAATACCGGATTCCTTCTCACTACCATGTGCAGATATGCCTTTTGGACATTCGGTAAGACTTCATCATCTAGTCTTCTCGTATCAAGATCGTTGTGGGGGGTATATTCAGTTAATTCCTCCCGTTTGATTTTCTTGAAAATTTCTTCCCAATGTGGGAATAATTACTTGGTCCTAATGTTCGCCTCTATGTCTCCAAAGGCTGGGGGTTGAACGAAAGCCTTCTTGGTGGCTGTTTTGATGACGAGAACCGACTTTGGAGCAAATTCCAATTGTTTTGCAACCATTGGGGAGGAACCTTCTCCCACCTCTGGTTCTTGTAGTTTTGGTGCTCTTGNNTGGGGAGGAACCTTCTCCCACCTCTGGTTCTTGTAGTTTTGGTGCTCTTGAAGATTTCCTAGTGGTGGGTTTCTTCGGAGGCATCGTTCCTACAATCGAAAACGATATTTTAGGCAAGTGTACAGAGTAACATTGGATAAAACATGTATGAAATGAAGCATAGAACATCCACAGACTGGTACATACCTGTAACGCTTACTAAATTGTTGTTTAATACTCACTGGACCTTGGAAGCTATCCCCAGATTGCTTGTCTCTCTCCTTTGGATGTTCCAAACTCTTTCGCACACATAATAACCTTGTTTACAATGACTCAAAAGAATATAACGGGAGAGATACATAATAACCTTGTTTACAATGACTCAAAAGAATATAACGGGAGAGATCTTACTAGTCGTATCAACTAGTTAATACAAGTAATGGGTGAAATTCAAAACAATCTATCGCTGAATCTCTGCAAATAAATTCTACGTGGGTTGACTACGGAGGCGTGGAGGAATATGCACTGTATCAGTATGTTCAAACGGTCCTTTTGATTCATGCACAAATTAGAAACTAATACGAGATTTTGAAATGAATCATCCCTTTAAATGCGTTGCATCTAGCGTATCTTAGAGCTAAAACGTCCTTATCCTTATGCATGATATCCTTATGCATGTTTTCGTCGGTATCTTCCTGAGAAAACCTCTAACGCAGACGAATTTTTTCATACGATGCTGACGTGGTAAAATTGGTTCGAGGTGCGACATGGGTCTTAGGAGGTAGTAACAACTCCAGGGAAAACTAGATCATATGTCTGATCACTCGGGCAATGACAGATGGCAACAAATGACAGGTGGTGTGATTGTACATCTCCGTCGGAGTCGCGTCTTTCAACAAAATACGTGTATTAAAATAAACCTAGGATTACTGAGGCCGAAGGGTATTGCGGTCGATGATCGGGGGTTGACTTATCATGTTCTCCATGGGCTATCCTTCTCAAAAATTCGTCGATGCCGAAATGCTTCAGGAATTGGCCATGGACGATTCCTTTCTTTCTTTGCTAACATCTACTCCCTTTGCCTTTCGCCGATGCCGAATGAAATCAATTATCGTCGACTTCCTTGTGCAATGCTTGTTGCGAAAGAAAACTCCCTTCTGCCTATGGCGACGAAGATCGACGATCGACAACCTCGGTTTTCTCGAGTGATTTTCTTTCATCTTCAATTCTTCTGGGTGCCAAATTTTGGACTTGTTGGGTGAAATGCTTTAGTGGTTGATTCTTTAATTAAATGTTAGTCCTTTAAGTTATGGCGATTTCCACATGCTCAAGCAAACAAATTTTAAAGACTAAAATGAAATTGGAAATGGTAAGCAAACACAACATTTTCCACAATGAAGATGAATCAAACAGTGCAAAAGATCAAGTGGTACCCAAAAAGTAAAATTTGACATAGGATTTTTAGGGTGTGTTGAGTGCTCAACAGGTTACTCATTATTTATTATTTTTTGTTGTCTCGGGGTTGGGAAAAATTGCAGGGTAAGGCTCTAAGAATTTTTGTAATAGTTTTTAATATTTATGGGCCTTATGACGATAAGCATATGTTCAAAGAAATCATTTTCTCATTACAGGCATTGAATGAATACAATATTGTGATTGGGGGGTTATGAACTAGGATTTGAACAAGTATGGTTTCTGGGAACACTAAACTAGGGTTTATAAGATGGGGGATTTTTTTAGATTTAAGATTGAGCAATTTTGTTTGATTGATATGGATCCCATTAATATGATCCCTACTTGGAGAAATAATGGGGTTTGAAGATGGGGTTTCTAAACACCTAGATAGATTCCTAATCTATGAAACCCTCTTGAGTAGGGTGGATCAAGTTATTCTCTAGGTAGGATCTAGGGGAGGCTTGGATTACAACCCTACACTTCTACAAATGGAGTTGAAAGATGGAAAACCCTCTAATCCCTTCAAATCCAACTCAAGATAGTTGAAGTAGGAATTGCAATGTATGATCTATAATGCTTGGAAATGTTTTGATGGTAATTTTGGAAATCCATCTTGTGCACGGTTAGCATACTCATTTAAAAACATAAAGGCTATGGTGATGAATTGGGAAACATAAAGCTATACAACTAGGGAAAACTTATTGAAGGAGTCTAAGGGTGAAATTGCAATTTTTTTTAGAATAATGTTGAAGGAAGTTTTGATGAAGGTGAAATAATTAGGGTAATTGATATGGAATAAAAAGTGAGGAGTTTATTGACATATAGGGAATTTGATTGGAGGATTAAGAGAAAATAAATTTGGTTAGCAAGTGGGGATGAGTATACAAAATTATTTTGTTAGTTTGCAAGCCACAGAAAAATGGTAAATACAATATGGGAGATGAAAACTGAGGAAGATTGTTAGTTAAGAAGCCATAAGGAGATTACATAAGCTAGTGTCCAACACTTTTAGGATCTTTATAAAGAGCATGAGAGAGGGAATATAGTTGAAAAATTCAAAATGACATCTTATTTCCCCAGGTTTGTCACTAATGAATATAATGAGAATCTTCATAAGGAGGTTTCCAAGGAGTTTTCTTCAGTGCTTCCTTCCTTTAAGAAATACAATATCCCTTGCCTTTATGGTTGGACACTATAATTGTTTCTTGAGTTATATGATTTGGTAGAAGAAGACCTAATTAGGGAAATTGAAGAGGTAAATGTTACATGTTTGAAGATGCCTGGGAGCTTTAATGCCACTTTCATAGTTCTTATTCTGAAGAAAGACAAGCTTGATTGATTTGATGATTTTAGACCTATTTCACTTTGCAATCATATTTACAAGATTATAGGAAAAGTTTTGGTTGTAAGAATCAAATGATTACTTTCTAGAGTTATTTCATCATAGTAGTTTGGATTCTTAGAAGGTAGGAAAATCCATGAGTCTATTAGCATTACTCAAGAGGGCCTACATTCCATCAAGTTGAGGAAGTTTCTAGATTTGGTCTTAAAGTTGGACTTGCTCAAAGCATATGATAAGAAAAGATTCATTGTATCTAAGACTAATGTTTCTTCAAGTGGGTTTCAATGTTATTGTTCTAAATTGGATTATGGCATGTGTATAACTTAGTTTCATTTTATCTTTTAATTAATGGGGACACCTCAGGGTTTTTCAAAACTTCTAGAGGTTTGATATAAGGGTGTTGACTATCCCTCTTTTCATTCATGATGGTCATTGAGGGGTTAAGCGTAGTAGTAATGTAAGCTAAGAGTGTGGGATGTATACAAGGAATCAATTTTAGCACAATAATCTTGACTCACCTTATTTTTGTAGATGACATACTTTATTTTTAAATGGCTCTTAGAGAGAATCAAGGAAGCTATTGAGATCTTAAATATTTTATGTCCTACCACTAGGATGGAAGTGAACCCTAACGAGTTTTCTCTTTGTTGTAATGGACTATTTGAAGAGGATGAGGCCAATTTGATTACTTTATTTCCTTTTAGATATTTTGACTGGAATGGGAAATGGGACTAGGTTTGGCTTCTTGAAAGGATGGAGGGAAATATTACTCAATGGTGCAATTGGTGGTTGTCGAGAGGTGGAAAGCTAAATTTGGTTAAGGATGTTTCTGAAGCCATATCATTTTACTGACATTCCCTTGATTTTATTCCCAAGGGGATTTTAGAGAGATTCATGAAAGTATATTTCAATTTGTTATGGGGAGGTAGAGGTGATAATAAAGGGATTCATTGGGTCAGGTGGTAGGATATATCAAATCCCAAGGACAAGGGTGGCTAGTGACTTAACTGTATATGTAAGTTTGGGCAATCACTTTCTACTAAGAGTCTATGGAACTTATTGAAAAAGGAAAGTTTATGGAAGTAAATGATTAAACAAAAATATATTAAGTCTAGCTCATTCTTGGATTGGATTCAAAGCCCTAGTAAAAGCACCAAGAATGTTTCGAATCAATAGAAAACATCAATCTTGGATTTTCACGTAGTGGGATATAATCTAACATAGAAAGTGGGGGAATGGGGAGTCAATGAGAATTGGTGTTGATCCTATCTTGGGTTGTAGTGTAAATTTTCTACTAAATGAGGATTTGATAAATCATTTGCATAATCAAGGTTTTTAACACAAATTAAATTAAGGGCCTAGTTTCCACTTTAGTTTGGTAACAAGGATGGAGATTATCCTAGAGTCTAGGTTTAGAAGGAGATTGGTTTGGAAGGTGGAACAAGCTAGTTTCAAAATTTAGAAAAGGGTACATATTAGATCGATGGAGGAGGTGGATTCTTTGGCTTGGGCTAGTAATATTAATACATGTGGCTATAAGTTTTTACTTTCTAACAAATCTCTTGGAGAGGTGTGGTGGTGGGATAAAGTTTGGAAAGTAAAATCGAATATGAAGTCCATGATCTTTCTTTGGTTATCCCTTAAGTATAGGGTTCTAACTTGGGATTTTATATTAAAAAGGAGTAAGTAAGGACCTAGAATTTGTTATTTGTGCAAAGGAGTAGTAGATAATACTATTCATCTAGTGATAAAATGCCCTTTTTTTCAACAGTTATGGAAGGATGCGGAGAAGATAGGCTCCCAAATGTATGGATAGGCAATACAATTGAACAAAGTTTGAGGAACTAGTTTTGTTAAAAGAGGATAAAGTCATATAGAGTGTTGCCTTGTTTAGTGCTTTGGGGTACCAGATTTCTAGGATTACAATGCTATTTGAAAATAAAAACGTGCCAACATTTCAGATTTATTCCTAGGCATATGCATTGTTCCAAGGTTGTAGGATGGAAATGAAGAAAATAGTCCCTATACAATGAGGGGAGCTAATAATTGATAAATCTTTGGCATGGGGTTTTTTCGATAGGGAAAAACAAGTTCTAGATGATTTTTTGCAGTGCAAGGAATATCCTTAATATCACAAATAGTCATTTTGTCAAATTGAAGGCAATATTAGGACTTGGAACTAACAATTGTGCAAAATTGTTATCTTTAAGGTGTTTACTAAGCTAGATCATGAAAAAGGGGTGATACAATTACAAGTCTTTAGGGACTAAGCTTTAGAAATTAGCTGGACGAAAGGAGTATTGCAGTTCCAAAATATTAATACCAGGCCATTGTAAGAACAACTAAAAGAAGTTGCTTCACTATTTGATTATGTTTCATTTACTCATGTTTATAGGGAGTTAAACAAAGAGTTTGATGGATTCTCAAATGATGGTTAACAAATGGAGACTAGACTCATGCAACTGGAGGAGATACTAAATGGAAATATTTCCATTATATTGCAATCTATTTAAGTTTTTGTGATATGTATTGTAGGAGATTAATTTCTTGAGAACTTTTATAGTCATAACTACATGAATGTATTAAGCTCAATAAACCTGAGCAGGACTTTGGACTAAGCTTACGTTAAGTTTTATTTCATGTAAATGTTGTGTAGAACATACTATTGGTATTTAGGGTTATAATGTTTTTGTAATACTTTTGAAAAGGAATACATGCTAATTTAGGGTTATAATGTTTTTGTAATACTTTTGAAAAGGAATACATGCTAGATCTTATGTAAAAGTGAAAGTGCACTTAAGGATTGTAATCATCAATGCCCAGTGGAATGGAAATTATGATTTTTTCTCTCGAAAAAATATTCCAAACAAGAATACCATGATTTTACCTAGCTATCCATGGGTTCCTTACACACAGACTTAAAATTTCCAAATTCAAAGGGTTCCAAACAAGACAAACCACAAGGGTTATGAGCACCAAGCCTAGAAGGTAGTGGAATTCTAAAGACACAAAGATTAAAAGTAGAAGACCCAAAAGGCTAGGAATTTCTATAAAGACACAAAGATTAAAAGTAGAAGACCCAAAAGGCTAGGAATTTCTAGAGGCTTGGAGTTCAAAGAATCTCCCCACCAAATCCAAAGAGATGAATCAGACACATTCATAGACAATTCCCATTCAATCTCCAATCCCCCAAATCACTTGCAATCCTTGAATCAAGCTCCAACTCCAGAACAAATTCACAAAACACAAAGAAATCATATAACTAGATTGAAATAATTGAACGAATACAAGGTTGCTTACCAATTTAATAGTCGAGGTTGAGGAAGATGCATGCGAGAATGGACATTCCAGGGCCAAAGGAACATTTCCTAAACTAAACCTCCCAATACCATCAACTATCGATTCCATTATCCCACCATTCAACCTTATGACCAATCCCAATTGAAATTTCCAGCACATGGTTAAGTGAGGAGTGTGTGAAGGTATCATAGACTTGATGTCCATTAATGTGCACTCTTGATCATTAAATCTTCCCTTCCATTTAAAGTGAGACATAGAGGGCTCGCAAATGCTTGTGATGTTCATTATGATTAAATTAAGGAATGTGGTCAAAGGTTAACCCCCTTTTTTTTCTTAGAAATCCTACTTCAATATGAGATACCACATTTGCTAGGCTATCTACCTATCTGTTGAGATCCCTTAAGATATGGAAGTACTCTATGGATTCAAACCAACGAGATTATTTTTGAATTCTTAGAATGAATCTAGCGACATTTCCATTAGATGGAATGGTCAACTTATTCATAAGCCTTATAATTATAGTTGAATTAGTAACAATCAAAATGTTCTTAATTTGTCTTGAGTCTGAGAGTTTTATCCCTTGGAATAGGGAGAGTCCATAAATAATTTTTTAATGTCCAAAAGACAATGCACATTTTATCTCCCCCCACACTAAAGAATTTAAGAAAAATATGAGCTCCAAGTACATTAAAAAAAAGAAATGCAGTGATTTGATTCAAGTCCTCTACCTATAAGAACTTTTGAATGTAAATGGAGGATAGGTGTTGACATTGGGTCAACATATCAATAAAAGGGAGAATAATAACAATTAATCTAACCTCTTCATTGTTAATTGGGCCACACACCATCATACAAAAAGGTGAAAACCTTGTCAAAGGGTAGTCCTCCATGGAGATGTGACCAAAACCTACGTGAAAAGAAAAAGAACTTAGTACAATGCTGACCCACATGGATTGTCCCATGGGGGAGGCCACTTGGGAGGGATTTCAACATATATCTACTAACTTAGAACACAATGATTTGCAGGGGCTTCGGGAAATCCACTATTAGTAGGGACATATAGGAAAACAATGGAAGGAAAGGATGAAATAATATCAGATCTCTTCTATCTCTTTTATCTCCCCATGGAAATTTCATGATCCAATGGTTTAAAATGATATCTCTACATAAAATGAATCACATGGGATTGATCTAAGCATTATGTGTAGGGAGAACGACTTTGATCTTTGTCCAAAACATGACCAACAAGCATGCCAAGGACTACACATCACATGGTTATATATGAAATCTAAATAGAAGTGAGGGTGTTAATGTTGTTATCTATAAAGAGAATCAGAATGCTAATAAGGTAACCCAAAACCTGAATGAAATAAAAAACTACTCTAATACCAATAAAATGGATCAAAACCACTCAAAAGAAAATTTCTATACTAAAGAGTGAATGAAAAATCGATTACTTTTCCTTAATAAATCATAAACTCAAACAATTTTTGCATTAAAAAAACTAACATGTTTTTCAAAGCATATAACTCAACAAGCTTAGATAAAATATCTCAACTTATTACAATAATAAAATTTGTTAAAGTTAACATCTCAACTAACCACAATAATAGGAAAACAAGTAACAACCAATGACAATATAATAATCTGAAAATTAGTAACAACCTATGACAATATTTGTCGTACATTTATTGTTTATTGAAATATATAGTAACTAAAATCCTATCGATTGCTAATCCTTATATAAAAAACAAAACTGAAAGCATTGGTAAATCACCGTTTGGAACTTTTTTCAAATGAAAATGGTTGGGTGTTAGATTCATTTTCTAGTATAGGTAAGTTAATTTCATGCCACGTTATAGAAAATGCATATAAATGTAATCAAATTCTTTTTTCTTTATTCTCAATTGTAGTGACAATGTTGGCCTGTTTTATAAAGAAAGGAAAAAATTGTGTGCCATTAGAAAACGATAAGGTTCATAAGTTAATTTCATGCCACATTATAGAAAATGCATATAAATGTAATCCAATTCTTTTTTCTTTATTCTCAATTGTAGTGACAATGTTGGCCTGTTTTATAAAGAAAGGAAAAAATTGTGTGCCATTACAAAACGATAAGGTTCATAGACAATTTATTCATTAAAAAATAAATGTATTGGATATATTATCCAATGCTTAAAAATAATTGTACTTTAGGAAATGAAGCATTATGCTGCATTTGCCAAAAAGCCTCACTGTTATATTAGTTTTTTTTTATTGGAAAAGGAGAATGAGAATTTGTAGAAGTACAAGATATAACATATAGAAGTAGAAAGGATGCTTTTAGAAAGGATGTTATGGATTTTATGAATGAGGATGAGAAAGGGTGTTATGGATTCTATGAATGAGGATGCCTTTGTAGTTGAAGAAAATAATTTAATTATTAAGTTATAATCACAAGTTTCTGTAGAGACAGAAAATTTAAATATATTAATTTAAATTTTATTTTCATATTTTTAAATTTTAGAATTTTTCATATTTATTTTTAGAAAGATACACAAAAAATATTAAAATAAATAAAATAGAGTCAAATCTTGCTTATGAAATATTTACAATTTATTATTTTAAAATATTAATTATTTTTTTCATGTTTAACTTTAAAAAGATAAGAAAAAACTTAAAATACTATAGGGTTAAATATCACTTATGAAAAATTTCATACATATTTATATGTTAAAATTTTAATGATTTTTCACATTTTTATAGAAAATAGGGCAAAATTGGGCTTATGAAAACATGGACATTTTTACAAACACCCACAAATAGGAAAAATACTCATTTAAACCGATAATCACCATCAAGACAATTAATAAAAGATCATTAACAAGAAAATTTACAAAAATGATCAATTTAGAAAAAGCAACATGTTTTAAAACCACTCATTATGAAAAAAAGATCAATTTTGTCTATTTTTATAAGGTACCATCTCCCTTTGTAGCACATTCAAGGGTGACACTTTTTTTTTTTTATCTTTTCCACTTAATTGTATCCTTCTAGGTTATAATTCTATTTATTTTCCATTCAATATTAACTTTTCTAGGCACATGCATTTCCCTTTTATGTTAAACAATCCCTCAAGCAATCCATATTGGCAATCCATATTGACAAGGTCAATTCTTCAAACATAATGCTTACCCCTTGATCCATTGGCTCTCATTCCAATAAACCACTGCCCCCCATTCAACATGTGTACAAAACTAGGCCATTGAGCCTCCTTCAAATATCCCATCAGGCTTATTTGAAAGATCCTATTGTGCCTTTCATGAAGATGGATCAGATGCATACATTTGAACACAATCTATACCATTGAGCCTCTTTCAAATAACCCATTGGGTCTTTCTTGAAGAACACATACAATTGAACATAAAACACAAAGGTCGTCAAGCATATTCAAAATAACATCTTTCAATTACCCTTGATAGACCATTATGCATCTCCAAAAGAACATATTTTGAAAGGTCCCAATGAATTGTTGGGCCTCTTTGAAATATTACCTTCGAACATATTTCAAAATTCCAAGATGAAGTATTAGGCCTCTTTAGAAGATCAAAATCCAACATGTTTCAAAAGCCTCTAATGAACCGTCGGGCCTCTTTGAAATATCACCTTGGAACATAATTCAAAAGGCCCCAATGAACCATCAAGCCTATTTAAAAAGATGAAATTCAATATCTTTCAAAACTTTCCCTATTGAACTATCACGCCTCTTCAAAATATCATCTTTTAAGAGACCTTCATGAACTATCGATCCTCTTTGAAAGATCAACACCAACCTTCAAAGAAACAAACCATCAAAGGGAATCAAGCCAAAATGCAACATGGCCCATTAGCCATACTTTACGAAACAACCTTAAAATTTCCTTAATAGACCATTGGGCCAAATTTGAACAAATCTGTAAAGATAATATTTTGAAGACCTTGATAGGCCATTAGGTGCATCAAAAAAGATAAGCATTCTAAATGTCTTGATAGGTTATCAGGCTTCATCAAAAGATACCATTAGGATTCTTTCAACGACGCACCTGATAGGAAATTAAGAACTCTCAAAATATGGTCATCAACCACTTTCAAAGGAACTATTTGATGGGCTATCAAGCCCTTTTAAAAATATGGCCCTCAACCACTTTCATAAGAACTTCCCTATAGGTCATTGGGCTACTTTTGAAGTTCTTTCCCAACTTCAAAAGGAACTAAGTAAAGGCCATAGGCTTGCATTTGAAGATAGTGCTTCAAATGAAAATATAAATGAGCTTTCATCCCATTTGAAGAATACTTCAAATTGAACAAATTTCAATTGGCCACTTCAAAGTAATTCACCAAAGGGTGACACGTTGAATGCACAAAAGAGATTGGATCAAACACCAATCTTGTAGGATAAACACCATTATACATGGACCATTTGAATTGGATTAGGCCCATGCCATCCAACTTATGATCAATAACATAACATCAAATGCATAATGAATTCCAACCAAATAAACTCTAAGGCATGTATCTTACTTAGGAAACCATCAACTTTGAATGCAGTAGGAAATTCATGCCAAATAAACTCTAAGGCCTTTCGAATTCACCAAGTAAAATGTTAAGTTATGCAACATATTAAACATGAATTCCAGACTCAAATCATTCACAAGCATACTACAACTTAACAACATAATTATAAAATATGGAACACTTATATTCTAAATGAGCTAATCCAAGGAAAGTAGTTGCTAGCATGCAATTTTCCACTCAACTGTAGGCCATCCTTTGTGGATACAACCCCCAAGCTAGGCTATGAGGCCACCAAGGTGAAGGAAAGAATATAAGGACACTCCAATCACTCTCCCAACCTAGTTTACCTCAAGCTTAGCCAAACTATTTAGCATAGAACTCACCATGCAACCTTTCAGCTAGCCCATCCATGACACTCCCTACACTGCCCCACAAAACACCAAGAATATACCATTTCTCTGCTAAACAATCCCTTAGGTGCATTATAAGTACTTTCCTTTCTATGCTTAATCCTTCTCCCTCTTTAGTTTTCTAAGTGTGTATGGAAGGAATCCAATCCATTGTCTACCTTCAAGATCAAGACAATAGAGGCATAACTTGGATTTGATAGAGAACTCAATGAGAAACAATCTACAAGGAAATGGGAATGGTTTCCTACTAATCCCATCCTCTATGCTCCTCTACAACTTTCCCTCTCTATTTCCCATGTTCACAACTTTCTCTTCCACAATACCACTTGGTCACTTACAAACTCTAATTATAGTTTACAACCATAGCAAGGAAACACACTAGAAAATCCATCACCTCCCATAGAATAGAATGTAGTGCATATCCAATAGAATGGGCATAATAGAATCCCCTCCCATGGATAGCATAAGTCTATAGGAAAGGAAGGAATGAAAAACCCATGAGGTAGTCAATTTAAATGCATGAATAGAGGGCATGGGAAAAGACATGGTTTGAATATTCATGTAGCTCAAATCCTTATGGAAATGGAGTCTATTACACTCCTCAACATTTGTGCTCAACCCACTTGCTCCCTTGGTTAAGAAATGCAGGCTTCCCCACTAACCACCACTTACATTCATGATTAATGGTTGGGATTTTAGTAAGGTACATGGTTAAAATATGAAGGCTAAGAAACTTTAAAAAATCATGAATATGAGTCTCAACCCCTTGGATCTCCTTCCTTCTAGTTGACTCACAACCCCTTTAGTGCTCTTTCACAATTAGCCTTGGAATTTTTATTAACCATGATGGGACTCCATAATGGTATAACTTTTGCCCCTCATAACGTCCTCTCACTTGTCGAGAACCCTTCTCAAAGTTTATATTCATCACAATAGATGGTTATTTTATCACTGGTTGTCTCTTAGATATTTTACAGTCTTTGTATTGAGTTCTAATTAATTTTCTCATCTATAATTATGATATTAAGGTGTTTTGGTTCGTT
>CBVK0103759786.1:0-11667 GCA_900067695.1 Picea abies
TGAAGAGGATTTAATGCCAGACCAACGCAACAATAGATACTTACCTCTCGCGTGATTCTCAAAATCATTCCCAACGCTTTGATAATGTCATCTACGAGATCGTGAGGCACTTGGGCACGATCTTAGATCTTTGTTTTAGCATCTTTAATGGATGTAACTGCACTCAACCTCCAGATCTTCGATAGAATTAACTAACAACTAATTGGAGGCATCTTCTTCCTACAACACGATAGAGACAAGGGACATTTCAAATAGTTATTTTGTTATATGTTTTTAGACTGTTAAGTTTTTGTTATTTATTCTAAATATGGCACAAAACCTACCCAATATATTTGTGTAAGCAACTTTGTAAAGGATCTAGTGGGGAGCAATAGAGATATGTGAATTGTGAACACTGTTTATTAAAGATTGATTTTGTGTTATTATTTGAGAGTGCTGTAGTGTTCTAGTTTGGGTTCAGGCAACCTGGAAGTAAATTATGAGCAAGGGCCTAGTTAGAGGTACCAAGCTGCCTTCTTTTCTTTCTTGTCATTATTCTTATTCCCAACATTAGATTTAATTTCAATTCATATCATTTTCTTTATGATTTAATTTGTAGAAAAAGTATAAGTGACAAGATCTTTTAGATTTAGTTCTCCAATATATAAATTATTTGCTTTACTTGTCTTTGTATTTATCTTAAGGAGGTATACATGAATTAAATTATAATTAGACTTGTCAAATTCAACTTGTTATAGATTTAATTACTTTGTTTATTTGAAGTTATTTTCATTCATTGAGTGTGCAACATTAGAATAAGTTTATTTTTTTGTTATGTGATTTAAAGAAAATTTAGGATATAGAACGTTTCATTTAGCCTAGTCAATTCAAACATCCATGTTTTGCACAAATATCCTAATTGATAATATTAAATGTATAAGTGTTTCTAATTAATTGGAAAACATATAGAAACACTGTCATTTTTGGCACCATTGTTTAAGAGGAACTAAAAAACATAAGATACTTGTTTTACACAAATATAGTAAATAAAAACACTAAGTACAAAATAGCCTAGGGGATTGTCACCCTTTTCCAACCTCCATACAAGTGTTATGCATAGATCATATTAGGATGCATGAGAAGAAGAGGTCTACTTTGCCTAACTTTTTCTGCATGGTTAGTGAAAACTTAAATATAACATATTTCTCTTTGAGTTTGATGTTTTATATTGGAGTTATGATTACTCTTACCATTCCCAAAAAAGAACAACACTCAGCTATGTTGAAAACATAATTCAATGATGAAAACATAATTTATTAGGGTTACTAACATGAAAGAATATGAACCATTGTAAACTCTAAACCCTTTAAAGCTCATTTGAAATGCAAGCTAATATGAACCATTGAACCATTGTAAACTCTAAACACTTTAAAGCTCATTTGAAATGCAAGCTACCTCTTGAAAGAATCCAAAGGTCAAACAATTGTATTTATTCATGTATCATATCAATGAAAAATAACTCATGCTTATCTATATTCTCGTGTGTCCAACGTGGTATTAGAGCAAGGATTGATTTGAGCTATGGTAGTTTTCCATAGCTGATGCTTATCTATATTCTCGTGTGTCCAACGTGGTATTAGAGCAAGGATTGATTTGAGCTATGGTAGTTTTCCATAGCTGAGTCGTACAGAAATGTCTCTCCTCATTTATTCTCTTGGACGTATTCATTTATGCCTGCTAGTCTGTATTAATCTCTGACTCAATCTTCCATCTGAGTCTGCATCTCATCATAGGCGTTAGGGCATAGAAATAAACATTCCTCTCTCTGTTGTGTGCAACCGTTATGTTTTCCATCTGTCTTCCTAGTCTGCAAATCCTTTGACGGGGCTCTCCTGCATGAAATCCTCCTCTCACGGCTCTCTCTCTGAACGTTGTATGATAAACCCGTCAGGACGTGCTCAGAGAAATAATATCGCTGGAGTCTATTGTCAACTAGCACACTCAGCCAAGCTTAATGTTGATGTGTATGAGTGAGATACACCATTACATTGTTCTGGAAAGATGCAAGAAGAATCGATGCTTTGATAAATCGAGCGATTGAAATTCTGAGGCAGTGATTTAATCCATTTTCCATGCGATTCAACCATTCCTTTGTTCACGACGAAGTCGTTGACTGGAGTCATAATCTGGGGAGCTCTCTTGAGCATGTATTTTTTGAGACCATGCTCAACATACCTCTCCCCTTCCTCGTAGTTTTGGAGATTTCCCGCAGTACGATTTTTTTTGCAACCCTCTAGATTAGTGACCAAGTTTCGACATAGTTAAAAAACCCTTGAACAACGAATGAGAAGAAATAAGAGTTAAGAAATTGACTCTCCATGCAACAATAAATGCCAATCACAGGATAAGCTTTGCGCTTGGGTTCTACAGACAAATCGATTTCTTTCTTGCTCGGGAAGCAATACATTTTGTTGGGTTATTTAAGGTTTGCGTGAAGTCCAAAGATCGCCATAATAAGATGCGCTCCATCCAATGTCTATGAATTTAGATACGTGAGTATAAAGGTGTATGGTGGTAGCAAGCACACTTACAAGAATGTCTTAAAATGCATTTTTACTCTGTAAATTGGAAATTAGCTTTATTGCGCCGAACGCGTTTCTTTAATGGAGGGATTGGTTCAGAATTTTTGGCCTCCGAACCGGTCTGCATATACGGTTGGTTGAGAGAAATGTCAGAGATTGTAAGTGGTAACGACTGCTGGAGAGGGAATCTGTTCATTCCATATGCAAGCTCATAGTCATAGGTTAATTCCATATACAAGTTGTCTGTAGTTTCTACAATGGCAAGTGAGATTCAATGACACTAGGATTACAAAGGTCTCCCTACTCTTCCTCTCAGCCGACAACGACGGAAGCAAGAAGAGCCATTCTGGGAGAGAACTAATTTCGGCCTCTTTGACGTGAGAGTAGACATTTTCCACACACCAAAATTGTATTGTATGCAAAGATAAAATCATTCTTAACAAGTTTTATGTATACCATCCTGGAGTTGTTTTATCCAAGCAATTTTCTTCCAGGCGAGCTCACCATATTTTGACTCCATTCTAGGCCGGTTTCGAAGGCTGGGCATTTTTCATAGACACGTAAGAGAATCTCAATAGCATTGAAAATTTGGATCGATTCTTTGCAGGGCACGACTACTCTTTGTGCCTCCAATTTTCTGAAGTTGGTATCACCCTCGACTCTTTCGGGTAGTGATAAGTTTTGGCAACCAAAACAATGATCATTTTTTTAGAACAATATGCCTTCCAAGAGGGGTTCCAAAGCACATCAATGTAGTTTGCAAGCAGTTCCACTTGACATCAAACCTCATATTCAATCATGAAGATCCATACGACTCTAGAATCAAGGTAACTTGCAAATAGCTTTTTGTAAGTTTACTTTTGTTTTTTTTAAATGAAACAGGTACAATTTTGGTAGAAGTTGATACCCTCAATTTGTTGGTTGCATTGTAGAGTCTGATTGTTAAAGGCTGGAGTTGCAAGAAACCATTAAGATCTAAGTCAATGTCTAAATGGCTTGAGTTGAGAAATTATTAGAGTTACTGAACACTCTAATACTCTCTTATGTGGACAATACACTCTCTTATGTGGACAATACAGTCATCATTGACAAAGAAACTATGTAGTTTGTTGTAACTTGCTTGCAAGTTTTGCAAGCCAAATTAGCACTACTACAAACTTAGACTTGAATTCATCATGTTGCACTTGAATGAAAGAATCTTCAACCTTATGAACTAGTCCTTGTTCAAAACAACCCTATTTTCGAAGAATATCGTGATGTCGATTCAGACCAACATCCAACACAGGAACAAATCAATGAGACAACTTCATATTCAAGTACAAATGAAGATTAACTTCCTCTTTCCAAGCCAATCATCATACCTTGGGAAGAAATCAGGCACAACAAGCACAAAACATGTATCGGATATGAAAAGGAAGTCACTTTCATAATCCAGATTATACCAAATTGATTCAGTTCCAGAGCGTTGGATTTCTTCAAGAAGGTTCATATTCACCTACTCTAGTTCAAGAGCAGATTCTGAAATGCCAACATTATCAGCGAGTTGGCCACATGGAATATACGTGATTTTATATTTATCCTCACGATCATTATGGAAAGAAGAATCATCCTTTTAGCAGATGTTCCAAATGAAAGAAATATGCAAGAGTAAAGAACCACTCTATATGGATCACTTCTTGACGATGGTCATCAATAGTCAAGAAGATATATCAGTCATACCAAATAATTCATTCTCGAGTATTGACATATCTTGTAGTGAAAGGATTTTCATCTTCTCACCTTGTCCCCGACAAGGGGGAATAACATTAGTGATGAGTGATTGACATTCAAGCTTCAAGATTCAAAGTCTTATCAATTGAGGAGTAAAAAGCGAGCATGATTTGGTTTGTGGTTTTCCTTAAACCTCCATTTAGTAGAATACTTACAGCTTAGAATCCAAACAACAGTTTGTGGTTTTCCTTAAACCTCCATTTAGTAGAAGAATTTCAACTTGTACTAAACAATAGTTTATGGTCATATTTAAACTAACATTCGAGAGCACTTCCAATTAGCAAAAGACACCAACTTCCAGCTTCTAGCTAACTTAGGAAATGTTCTGGGAACCATTGAGCCTAGAGCCAAGTTCTAGAGTTTGTGTTCATCCTTAAACCACCATATTGGTTTGTGGTATTCTTTAAATCACCATCACCATTTAGTACAAGACATAAGCTTCTACTATCCTTTTGGTTTGTGGTCATCCAAAAACCATCAGATTCAGAGAGCACATTCATCCATTAGTAGCTATCCACTTTGAGATTTCAGATGTACACTTCCATATTTCATCTCTTTTTTTGGACTCACATACACCCCTTCACATTAAAGGGGGGAATTTTGGAAATGTAATCCATTAGGATTAAGAACGTGAAGGAATATGAATTGTCACAAGTTGTGAACTATCATTAGGAGTCCAAGCAACCTCCTAGAAGATGAATCCAAAGGTCAATCAATTGTATTTATTCATGTATAATATCAGTGAATAACAATAACTCATGCTTATCTATATTCTCATGTCTCCAACATGTTGGTTTATGGGGCTTGGGGGAAACACTATTCATACCTGGGAAGAGATGAGGCAAACATTCTTGAAGAAATACTAGGATTATTGCAAAACTAGAGATCGTCGTGAGGAAATTTTGAAGATGACCCAAAAGGATGATGAGAGTTTGGAAGATTACATTGAAAGGTTTCAGTACAACCTACACATATCAAAGAAAAATAAGTTGGAACTAGAAACCTTGTGTACCATTCTCCTCAAGGGAATCAATGATGATTGTATATATGTACTAAACCTCATGGGGGATGGTGACACCTATCAGATGACATAAGACCAAATTTGCGAACTTTGCAAATGATACTCACATGGCACTACAAAATATGGGAAAGGTCCTAGAGATCCAATTTCAAAAATTGAAAGGTCTTCTAGAGGAGGGGTCACTAGGGATGAGATGGGAAACTTATTAGATAATTTCAAAACTGATATCCTTAGTTCAATTATCTCTCGATTGGACACCATGAAAGCTAGGAAGAAGGAGAAAGTATACTTGGCATTATCCATATTTTGTTCTAAATGTCGAAAGAATCACCCTCTTCGAGAACGCCCCTTGATTAATGTATAGTTGTGTGTTATCTGTGAGAAAAATCATGCAACTAAGGATTATTGTTCCTTACCTGAGATCAAGGGTGTATATCAAGGGGCTAGTGAGGAGACTGAATAGATCAATTTTTTAGCCCATAAATGACCATGGCCACCACTACCACGAGGTATAGCACTAGATCCATCCTAGTACTTTGCCCATATAAATATGCATCGAAAAATTGGTATTCGCCTATTCCATGGAAGTAATAGCTTGTTCAAACCCAAAGTCATCCTTGGCACTAGGGTTGGCTAGGGAACCCATCCTTTGGGATCTTGCCTCAGAAAATCCAACATTATCCCCTCCAAACACATCCTTCGGCCCAACATCCACAATAGTTGTAACCACCACCCAACCATCCTCCTCAGAAGACACCACAAATTCTTGCCCAACCCATGCCTAACCCAAACAATAAAGTAACTTGGCCCACATACAACTTTGATCTACCCACTTATCCAACTTATTTCATCTCCTTTGTGGAGTGTGATGACTTTCATCTATGCTTGGGAAAATGGCCAAGAATTAGACCTCCCCCATCATCCTTGAACATGATGATGAGAAAGAAAATGATGAAATGAATGGTCAAAATTCTTCCGCCACAATTCAACCATCCTCAAAGAATTTCAATCGGCCGCGATCATATGGAATTGTTTCAACTCCTTACCAAGAGAGATTATCCATAAAAAAAACCCTATGTACAACCTGAATTTGATCTTCTAGGAGAACTTAAGAATGTACATGTCAAAATTCCTTTGTTCCAAGCAATTAAATACATTCCAATTTATGATAAGGTTATTCGAGAGTTGTGTTTGAGGAATCCTGGAAGGAAAAAAAAGGACCCCTCAATTGTCCATGTAATAAGTAAGTTAGCTAATTTAATGTGAGGCAAGGTCTTCATGACCAAGTATGCAGATCCAGGGAGTCCAATTATTAACGTGCATATTAATAAAACTCTCATTCCCAACACTCTAATTGATTTAGGGGATGCTATTAATGTGATGACTAAAGACACTATGGAAAAACTCCATTTGTCTACCCTACGTCCAACCGCTCATATCCTCCAACTAGATAATAGTTCTACTGTGAAGTTTGAGGGAATAGTTGATGATGTGATAGTTTTTGTCGAATCCTGAGAATACCTGATATATTTCAATTCCTGCAACCAAAATCCAACTTAGGTGGATACCCAATGATATTGGGTAGACCCTGATTGACTACTGATGATGCATACATCCGTTGTAGATCAGTGTACATGGCAATTTCCCATGGAAATTCCACCAAAAATATCACTCTCTACCCTCCTACCAAACTTTCCTTGGAATCATAAGCACCCTCTTAGATAGAATATAGTGATGATGAAATCATATAGCTTATCTTAGCATTGGAACAAGCCTTAATTTTTGGGAGAGATATTGAGGCTTGGACTAAGCTTACACTAATTTTTATTTCTTGTAAATGTTGTGTAGAACATATTATTCGTATTTAGGGTTATAATGTTTTTGTAATACTTTTGAAAAGGAATACATGCTATATCTTATGTAAAATTGCAAGTGCACCTAAGGATTGTAATCATCAATGCCCAGTGGAATAGAAATTATGAATTTTTCTCAGGAAAAAATATTCCAAACAAGAATACCATGATTTTACTTAGCTATCCATGGGTTCCTTTACACACAAAATTAAACTTTCCAAATTCAAAGGGTTCCAAACAAGTCAAAACACAAGGGTTATGAGCACCAGGCCTAGAAGGTAGTGGAATTATAAAGACACAAAGATTAAAAGTAGAAGACCCAAAAGGCTAGGAATTTCTAGAGGCTTGGAGTTCAAAGAAGCTCCCCACCAAACCCAAAGAGATGAATCAGACACATTCATAGACAGTTCCCATTCCAATCTCCAATCCCCCAAATCACTTGCAATCCTTGACTCAAGCTCCAACTCTAGAACAAATTAACAGAACATAGAGAAATCATATAACTAGATTGAAATAATTGAAGGGATACAAGGTTTCTTACCAGTTTAATAGTTGAGGTTGAGGAAGATGCATGCGAGAAAGAACAATCCAGGGCCAAAGGAACATTTCCTAAAATAAACCTCCCAATACCATCAACTATCGATTCCATTATCCCACCTTCATTCAACCTTATGACCAATCCCAATTGAAATTTCCAGCACAGGGTTAAGTGAGGAGTGTGTGAAGGTATCATAGAATTGATGTCCATTAATGTGCACTCTTGATCATTAGATCTTCCCTGCCATTTAAAGTGAGACATAGAGGGCTTGCAAATGCTTGTGTTGTTCATTATGATTAAATTAAGGAATGTGGTCAAAGGTTAACCCCCTTTTTTTTCTTAGAATTCCTACTTCAAGATGAGATACCACATTGGCTAGTCTATCTACCTATCTGTCGAGCTCCCTTAAGATATGGAAGAACTCTATGGATTCAAACCAATGACATTATTTTTGAATTCTTAGAATGAGTCTAGCAACATTGCCATTAGATGGAATGGTCAACTTATTCATAAGCCTATAATTATAGTTGAATTAGTAATAATCAAAATGTTCTTAATGCGTCTTGAGTTTGAGAGTTTTATCCCTTGGAATATGGAGAGTCCATAAATAATTTTTTAATGCCCAAAAGACAATGCACATTTTATCTCCCCACACACTAAAGCATTTAAGAAAAATATAAACTCCAAGTACATTAAAAAAAAGATACCCAGTGATTTGATTCAAGTCCTCTCCCTATAAGAACTTTTGAATATAAAAAGAGGATAGGTGTTAGACATTGGGTCAATATATCAATAAAAGGGAGAATAATAACAAGTAATATAACCTCTTCATTGTTAATTGGGCCACACGTCATCATACAAAAAGCCGAGAACATTGCCAAAGGGTAGTCCTCCATGGAGATGTGACCAATACCTATGTGAAAAGAAAAAGAACTTAGTACAATGTTGAACCACATGGATTGGACCATGGGGGAGGCCACTTGGGAGGGATTTCAACATATATCTACTAACTTAGACCACAATGATTTGTAGGGGCTTTGTGAAATCCACTATTAGTAGGGACATATAGGAAAACAATGGAAGGCAAGGATGAAATAATATCATATCTCTTCTATCTCCCCATGGAAATATCACGATCCAATGATTTAAAATGATATCTCTACATAAAATGAAACACATGGGATTGATCTAAACATTATGTGTAGGGAGCATGACTTTGATCTTTGTCCAAAAGATGACTAACAAACATGCCAAGGACTACACATCACATGGTTATAGATGAAATCTGAATAGAAGTGAGGGTGCTAATGTTGCTATCTATAAAGAGAAGCAAAATACTAATAAGGTAACCCAAAACCTGAATGAAATAAAAAAACTACTCTAATACCAATGAAATGGATCAAAACCACTCAAAATAATTTTTTTATACTAAAAAGTGAATGAAAAATCAATTACTTTTCTTTAATAAATCATAAACTCAAATAATTTTTACATAAAAACACTAATATGCTTTTCAAAACATATAACTCAACAAACTTGGATAAAATATCTCAACTTATTACAATAATAAAATTTGTTAAAATTAACATCTCAACTAACAGCAATAATAGCAATAATAGGAAAACAAGTAACAACCAATGACAATATAATAATATGAAAATAAGTGACAACCTATGACAATATTTGTCCTACATTTATTAAAATATATAATAACTAAATATTTCTATCAATTTCTATTCCTTATATAAAAAATCGCAAGCGTTGGTAAATCATCTTTTGGAACTTTTTTCAAGTGAAAATGGTTGGGTGTTAGATTAACCTTCTAGTATAGGTAAGTCGATTTCATGAAACTGCAATTTGCTCTTCACATTATAGAAAATACATATAAATGTAATCAAAATCTTTTTTCTTTATTCCCAATTGTGGTGAGAATCTTGGCATGTTTTATAAAGAGGAAAAAAAAGTGTGTGCCATTAGAAAAGGATCGAAAAATGATAAGGTTTAGAGACAATTTATTCATTAGAGAATAAATGCATTGGATATATTACCCAATGTCAAAGAAGAATTGTACTTAAGGAAATGAAGCATGATGCTGCATTTGTTGAAAAGCCTCACTGTTATATTAGGTTTTTGATTGGAAAAGGAGAATGAGAATTTGTAGAAGTACAAGCTATAACATTTAAGAGTAGAAAGAATGTTATGGGTTTTTATGAATGAGAATAAAATTGTAGTTGAAGAAAATAATTTAATTATTAAGTTATAATCGCAAATTGATCTAGAGGCAGAAAATCTAAAGATATGCTAGGCATATATGACGTCTATCACAAATAGAATTTTAATATAAATATAATATACTCATATTTTTTAATATATAATATAATTTTGTATATTTTCATGTTGTCTACAATAATATCTTTTATTTATATCATTTTTAAAAATTGTTTATATCAATATTTTCTTAATTTTATTTTCATATTTTTAAATTTTAGTGATTTCTCATATTTATCTTTAGAAAGATACATAAAAATATCAAAGTAAATAAAATAGAATCAATTATTTTTAAAAAGATACACAAAAATTTTAAAGTACTATACGGTTAAATCTCACTTATGAAAAATTTCATATATTTTTATATGTTAAAATTTTAATGATTTTTCACATTTTTATAGAAAATAGGGAAAAAATGGGCTTATGAAAACATGGACATTTTTAAAAACATCCACAAATGGAAAAAATAATCATTTAAACGGGTAATCACCATTAAGACAATTAATAAAAAGACCATTAACAAGAAAGTAACAAAAATGATCAATTTAGAAAAAGAAACATGTTTTAAAACCACTCATTATGAAAAAAAGATCAATTTTGTCTATTTTTATAAGGTACCATCTCCCTTTGTAGCACAGTCAAGGGGGGGAACTTTTTTTAATATTTTCCACTGAATTGTATTCTTCGAGGTTATAACTCAATTTATTTTCCATTCAATATTAGCTTTTCTAGGCACATGCATTTCCCTTTTATGTTAAACAATCCCTTGTGTAATCCATATTGACAAGGTCAATTCTTCAAACATAATGCTTACCCCTTATCCATTGGCTCTCATTCCAATAAACCATTGGCCCCCATTCAACACATGTACAAAACTAGGCCATTGAGCCTCCTTCAAATATCCCCTCAGGCTTGTTTGAAAGATCCTCTATTGTGCCTTTCATGAAGATGGATCAAATGCATACATTTGAACACAATCTATACCATTGAGCCTCTTTCAAATAACCCATTGGGCCTTTCTTGAAGAACACATACAATTGAACATAAGACACAAAGGTCGTCAACCACATTCAAAATAACATCTTTCAATTACCCTTGATAGACCATTAGGCATCTCCAAAAGAACATATTTTGAAAGGTCCCAATGAATTGTTGGGCCTCTTTGAAATATTACCTTCGAACATCTTTCAAAATTCCAAGATGAACTATTAGGCCTCTTCAAAAGATCAAAATCCAACATGTTTCAAAAGCCTCTAATGAACCATCGGCCCTCTTTGGAATATCACCTTGGAACATAATTCAAAAGGCCCCAATGAACCATAAATCCTCTTTAAAAAGATGAAATTCAATATCTTTCAAAACTTTCCCTATTGAACTATCATTCCTCTTCAAAAGATCATCTTTTAATAGACCTTGATGAACTATTGATCATGTTTGAAAGATCAACACCAACCTTCAAAGAAACAAACCATCAAAGGGAATCAAGCCAAAATGCAACATGGCCCATTAGCCATACTTTACGAAACAACCTTCAAATTTCCTTAATAGACCATTGGGCCAAATTCGAACAAATCTATAAAGATGATATTTTGAAGACCTTGATAGGCCATTAAGTGCATTAAAAAAGATAAACATTCTAAATGTCTTGATAGGTTA
>CBVK0103759795.1:0-10894 GCA_900067695.1 Picea abies
GAAGAGGAGGACATGTCTCGTGTTCCATATGTGAGTGCAATTGGCAGTTTGATGTATGAAATGGTCTGTACTAGATCGGACATTGTACATGCAGTGGGAGTTTTGAGCAGGTATATGTGAAAACCAGGGAATGAGCATTAGACAATAGTAAAAAGTGTTTTCAGGTATTTGCATGTCACTGCTAGCTATGGATTGTGCTACCAAGGAAGATTGAGATTGGACAAAGTGTTGGATATATATGGTTTTTTAGATGTAGACTGGGTTGGAGATATTGATTGTAGGAGATCTACAAGTGGGTATGTGTTTAACCTGTTTGGAGAAGCAATAAGTTGGTTGAGAAAAAGACAGGATGTAGTGGCACTTTCAACTACAAAAGTTGAATACATGGTAGCTACTCATGCAAGTAAGGAAGCGATATGGTTACAAATATTTTGTTCAGGTATTGGGTTGGTACAACAAGCTGTAAGGATATATTTTGATAGTCAGAGTGCAATTTTTCTGGCGAAGAACCCAACTTATCTTTCAAAGACAAAGGACATTGATATTCAATATCACTTTGTGAGAGACATGGTTGAAGAAAAGAAAGTGTTGCTAATGAAGGTGGAAACTTTGAAGAATGTTGCAAATTCATTAACAAAATCTGTAAGCATTGAGAAGTTCACTTGGTGTAGAGGATCCATGGGCATTGCTGCCCTGGATTGTTGACTACTTAACCCTGTAACCCCCTATATGAAAAGAGAACAACAAGTGGGAGAATGTTGGGTATGTGTTATATTCTTTGCACAGTTTTTTTTGCCTCGAGAAATGTGTCACATTTTTTCCTTGTTTTTCATGTTGCCTCGATTTTCATGTCCATTGTTGAGTGGTTTTTCAGCACATGATTTTTGCCGATGGTTTTCTATTTCTGGTTAAGGAATTAGGGTTGTTGACTAATCCAGGTCATTGGGTTAGGGTTTTGGATGCCGCTGACTTCTATATGTATATTGTATTGTAAAAAATATATCAAAATGAATAAATATAGAATATGTTGGTTTTCCTAGTTTGGGTTTCCAGCGGAAAAATATCTGTGTAATGTTTGTATTTTCCATTGTATCTTTTCTGTTCTTTTACTGGAAAATCCATTTGCAGTAAATACTGTACAAGTTTTAAATATACACCATATCGGTTTTGGTGTTGGAAGACACACCCTAGCCTATCAAAGATACCATCAAGGTATTTCACCATGCTAGTTCAAGAGTATTCAAATCCATTGCAGAGATTGCACAGTGCAACCAGTGAGGGCACAAGGGTTAGAGAGGGTTTTGTGTAGATACATGAGACCATGGATTATCTTGTCAATTCCTTCTAACCCAGTTAAGGATCATCTAGGGTTCTTCTTTTGATCCACATGTCATCAGATTCTATTGGTGGAATCACTAGGGCACACTCCTAGAGCCTAGGAGGTGCGCAACCCCCCAAGGATGTCATTCAAGGTTCATCCAAAGCCTCAGGGAGAAGATATTCAATTCGAAAGTTATCAGGAGGATCCTAGAGGCAAGGGCGCTATGTTTGGGACAATTTCCATGCTAATCAGTTGAGTATATCCACTAGGGTGAGTTTGTCCAGCATTTGCAGCAGTTGCCGTGAGTTTCCAAAATTGTATTTTGTCGATCTATCCATGCATGTGCATATCTATCCACATATTATGATCACAACTATTTTGTATTAGTTGCATTTTATTCCAGTGACAATCCATGAGATATAGCTAATGATTATTTCTCTGCTTTCTACATATCAATTGCATTTCTTTCTTTTTCCATATAATACATGCTATTGAGATTATGTTGGCTCATTACTTCACATGCATCATATATACTATTCAAACCTTATTTGTATGACACACACATGCAAAAATAACCAAGCATGTTAAACCATTAATTAAAAAACATCCAGGAACCCCTAGAGTATCAAATCCGAGAGTCAAAACACTAGTTCAACAATGGATATCCAGATCAACCAGATTTCAGATATTTCATTGGTATCATAGCCTTCTTCATGTCAATCTGTGAAGAAGTGCTTCTCATGACCCCATGATTCTGAGAACATGTATAGAATACCTAAAGGGTCGAGGAAATATTGGGGATGAGTAGATTTAGTACCGCAGAGGACAACATAGTAGAGATAGAAGAGACAAGAACATAAGGGACTATACTCCCTTCCACACTCAGTCAGATATAGAGCCAGAGTTAGAGGACAGATATCACATCAGCTCTAACACAGAGGCAGACATAGAGAGGACTATGGGTGACAAACGAGAGACACCAGAGGGTAGGGGGAAATTCCCCAAGACACATTCTGACACTATGTAAGCCATCTTGAATGACCTAGCCATAGGACAATGAGACATGATGAATGCCATAACACATATGTCCATAAGCACACAGATGATCCAGCACAACGTGAGCACTATGGGTGCCAATTCTGCATGAGGAGTGAGTGGTTCAGGAGGACACCAGGGAGGTGGGGCCAGTGGATCTAGTGGATCTCAGGGTAGAGCGATTGGACATCCTTCACCTATCCATGCCTATACATCATCTGGGAGGATCCCCCAACCATTATATTCATAGTTCCAAGGGGGACAACCGTTGGGACATCCATGGTAGGAAGGAGGACAACCAAGTCAGGGATAGGCAATACCACATGACCCATTTAGAGAGTACAATAGAGATTATTTGGCACTAGGCCCAGAGTTCCATGAAGAAATGATTTTCCTAGACTATTGTTCGATCATGTATCAGAACAGACCCCGGGAGACACATAGGGGAAATGTGCAAACTCAAAACATGGATTTCATCAAGAAAGTGGGAAAGATGAATATTCCTACTTTCAATGGGTCATCACTATGCTCAGCTCATGAATGGGTATAGAATCTTGACACATATTTCAAGCTTAACCCGATGATAGACTCAGAAGCTATCAACTTCTCCACCTTGCACTTGGATGGGGAGGCCCAAGAGTGGTGGTACTATGGGTTGGTGACCTTGGGTCACAACCACATTATTTCATACTTGCAGTTCACCGAGAGGTTGATGGATAGGTTTGACAGGTGAGATCCAAAGCTCCATTTCAGGGATCTTACATAATTGAGACAAACAGGGTTAGTTGAGGCCTTTATCATAGAGTTCCAGTGGAAGGAAGTGGTTGTATCAAATATTTTAGAGCACAGGTTGGTGATGTTGTTCACCAAGGAATTGATAGAGCCATTGAGGGGTTGGGTTAAGGATTTCAAGCCTCACACCCTACAGGAGGCCATTGTGCACATGAGAGACATGGGGGACTCATTGTTGAAACCAAAATTGTTTACCAAACCCTTTGTACCACAGAGAGACATGGATCAGAAAAATCCTCAAAGGGAATGGAAGGGTAAGCCCAAGTTGGATGATGACACCATATGAGAGTTGATGAGGAAGAAGATTTGATTCTCTTGTAGATACCCTTGGGTCCCAGGGCATAAATGCATGGGAAAGGGGTAGATCCACTACATTGAGGTGGAATCAAGAAGTGAGGAGGAGGATGAGGAGATCAGAGCACCGACAAACATTTATTCAGAGGATGAGACTACACACGAGCTAGAGCGACATCTAAAGAAACTTCAGATTCAAACAAAGGCACATGCAAAGGAGGAGACAAAACCTTGTAGAGAGGTGAAATGGGGAACCATAGCAACCATTTTTGGAGTACCCAGGTACAACACTCTCAGGCTCAAGGGACTTGTACAGGGGCAATGCATGACAACTCTAGTTGATGGTGGGCCCACCCACAATTTCATAAATGCATCCTTAGTAGCCAAGAGGGGGTTACACACTGAGGAATTTAAGGGATTCCATGTGGTAATGGAAAATTGATACATGATGACATGCTTGGACATGGTCCCAGACCTAGAGGTCAAGATAGGAAACTACACCCTGACAATACTTTTTATGTAGTTGACCTATTAGATAAAAATGCGGTGTTGGGGGTATAGTGGCTATATTCATTGGGGGATATTTGGTTTAACTATTAGACATTGACCATGAGATTCAAAGACACTAGTGGATAGAGAGTGGTACTGAGAGGTATGTCTACAAGAGCACCCTAAGTAGTATCAGTGAAGAGGATGGAGTGGATATTCCATCATGGTGATGTAGCATATGCTACAGAGTGTTTGATCACCACTCAAAAGGATTCAAAGGGAAAAGAGGATTACCATCCATAGATTAGGAAGATTCTGAGTGAGTATGAGCTAGTTTTTGGTCCAATACCACCAAGGAGACCACTCGATAGGGTATTTAAGCATATGATTGAGTTGGATGCAGGGGCTACACCGGTGATCACCATGCCATATAGGAACCCCAAGATATTCAAGGATGAGATTGGGAAAACACCATGCCATATAGGAACCCCAAGATATTCAAGGATGAGATTGGGAAAACAATCAAATAATTTCTTGCGATGGGGCACATCAGGCTCATCACGATTCCTTTTGCTTCTTTAGTCATTATGGTATTGAAGAAAGATGGCACATTGAGGATGTGCATTGATTATAGAACTCTCAATAAGAAAATGATCAAGAACATGTACCCCATTTCGTGCATAGGTGAGTTGATGGATGAGTTACATGGGGCAATTTTATTCACCAAGATTGACCTGTGGTTAGGATATCATCAAATCAACATCAGAGAGTAGGACATAGAGAAGACACCATGCAGATTCCATTTCAGACATTTTGAGTTCTTGGTCATGTCGTTTGGGTTGACCAATGCACCTTCCACTTTTCATTCTTCCATGAATCACATCTTTAGGGGGAAGTTGAGGAAGTACCTTTTGGTATTCTTCGATGACATATTGATTTAAAACAAGACATGGGATTGGAATATGGCACATTTGGAGGAGGTCTTGGGAATTATGCAGGAAAAGTCATTATAATCCAAGGAGTCCAAGTGCGAGTTTTGGATGAGAGAGCTATTGTACTTGGGGAATATCATTAGTGAGCATGAAGTATAGGTTCATCATGAGAAGATCAGGGCCATTATGGATTGGCCAAGGCCTAAGAACCTTGCGCAGATGAAGGGATTCTTTGGGTTATGTAGTTACTATAGGTGGTTTGTTAGAGGATTTTCATAGTTGGGAGCACTGCTCATAGATATAACCAAGAAGGGTTCTTTTCATTGGACGAACAAGTCACAATAGACATTTGAGAAAATGAAGGAGGTTATGAGCACATGCCCTATTCTATCCCTTCTTGATCTCTCTTGGCCATTTGTCTTAGAGTGCGACACATCAGGGGTGGGGATTGGAGAAGTTTTGATGCAGGGAGGCCATCCCATTGTGTTCGAGAGTAGGGAGCTCAATGATTCAGAGAGACTCTGCTCGATTTACGACAAGGAAATGATGGAAATCATGCATTCCTTAACCAAATTCAGACAATATCTAGTGGGTAGAATATTTGTAGTGAAGATTGATCACAATAGTCTCAAGTATTTCCTAGATTAGAAAGACCTTAGTGAGAGACAGCAGAAGTGGGTTTCAAATATTGAAGCCTTTTACTTTGACATTGAGTATGTTAAAGGAAAAAGGAACTTCGTAGCAGATGCCTTGTCTAGGAGGCCAGCAGGGTGTTCAATGATGGATATTTGCATGGACTGGAAGGCATATTTGTTGGTGGAGTACTCCAATTTTTTTTTTCTTGTGAGGTATTGGATGGAAAGGTAGTTGATGATAGATATCGGGTTCTAGATGATGTCATTTTATACAAGGACAGAATCTATTTGGTTATAGAATCTACCTTGAAAGGGAAGATCCTGGAGGTGTGTCACGATTCGCCTACAACCGGGCATCAGGGATACTTCAAAACTTATAGGCACATCAGGGAGAGATTCTCATGAAAGGGTCTCAAGGATGATGTAATGAAACACATATGGGAGTGCACGACTTGTCAGTAGAACAAGTCCAAGCAGACACAACCCACGGGGTTACTTCAGCCACTACCCATTCCAGATCAGAAATGGGAGATAATTTCTATGGATTTCATTACATGACTTCCTCAAGTACAAGGCATGGAATGTATATTTGTAGTGGTTGACAGGATGAACAAATTTTCACACGTCTTTTCCATACCCACAGACTACAAGGCCATATAGGTAGCAAATCTATTTTTCAGAGAGGTTTTTCGGCTGCATGGTTTACCCCGACAGATAGTCAGTGACAGAGATGGGTACTTCATCAACATGTTTTGGCAGGAGCTCTTCCAGTTGGTGGGCACAAAGTTAGCCACAAGTACCAACTACCACCCACAGACAGATGGAAAGAAAGAGATTCTCAACAAATGGGTGGAGAGGTATCTGAGAAATTATGTGGGGGGGCAACAACGCACATGGGTAATATGGTTGCACATGGGTGAGTATTGTTACAAAACAAATTTTTAGTGTCGTCATTTTTCTCTTCAATTAGAGTCAGTTTTAGTCAATTTATGGCCCATGTGTCAAAGCATGTGAGGTCAAGTACATAACAACAAAGGGGTCGAAGTTCGCAGGTGGTCGGTTGACCCTTGGATTCGGGAAGGGATGTCAGAGTCCAAACATGTGTAAATAAGTACAATTTTTTTCCCAAAGAGTCGGGTCATGTTAAAAAGGGAGTTTCTACGTGCCCCAGGTCTAGGCAAGTTGTTAATAGAATTCGCATTGGCAAGTGCAGTAAACATTATTGACTCATTATGAAGGCTGTAAGAATGAAAAATTGTGGTGTTCATATCATGTATGCTCCGCATCCCTTATCAATTGTACTTTACACGCATGGATGTGCTATGGAAAATATGCATTTCATTCCGAGACACCCATTCGCCATGAATTTAGTGGTCCTTGGCATGTTTCCTCCTCCAGCCTGCTCTGTTATAAATTCTAGATGCTCTGTACACATTCTATTCGCAGATCGAGTTTATGCATTGTTTTTAATCTCTTCTCGCAAGCCTAAGTTGATCGAATGATCCACCTTGGGCCTTTGCCAAATCCACTACACGTAAGAAAAATATGGTTGCACCATGGAAACCTCCCAAAATGTAAGAAAGGGCATGCAAAGTGGCAAGAGCGCCAGGCCTGAGCCCCAAAGTGCCTGGGATTTGTTCTCACTCACAATAGGAAACCCCAAAGATCCAAAGGGAGTTTCACCTTTGCCCGCGGAAGCGAGGATATCACACCGTTCAGAGCCTAGAGTGGAAGAAGCTACACAAGAAGGAAAGATGTTAGAAGCCCTGTCTCCCCAAAATAAGATGCCCCAAAGAAGGGGCAGGCCAAGGAAGAACAAGGAAGTTGGGGAAACCCAAGTCCCAAACAAGCCACGCGCAAGATCGACTACCGAAGAATTACTTATGTGTGTTATTCGGCTGGAACCTGTTGAAGGTACAAGACAAGGAAGAAGGAGAAGAATGAGGAAGACAGATTACGTAGGGACTAATGTTCGAGAGCCATCTCAACAGCTAAAATAGGCACAACTTGTTGCCAAACTTTACCAGGAAAATAGGGAACTGAGCCAATAGTTAGCAACAAAGAGCCTTGAATTGTCAACATCACAAGGCCACGAAGGAAACTTAACGTGGATCAAGAGACAGCTCAGAGAGGCGCATGATTCAATCGTACAACTACATGAAACATAGAGGCTGTTAGAAGAAAGGAATGTGAAGCATTTTAGAGAATGTGAAGCGACCGAGGAGAAAGTCCACGCAGCTCTTGCTAGCATGCAGAAGAAACATGATTAACTGAGTTCACTCTTGTATCATCAAACAGAGTGTGGATATTGATATTTTTTAAGGAGGCATCACCCTTAGACGGTTTTGTCGTTTTGATAACGGTCACGACAGTCAACATCTGCTCGCTATGCATGCATCCTAACAAAATAGCACGCGGTAGAAATCAAGGTCGTTACAGTAGATGGTGGGAGCCTGTTAGAATACTTGATTGTTCAGATATCTTATCAAAGGAAGGCTTTGACACATCACTCTCCCCATGATGAGACCTTGCTGATAAGTGAATCCCCGTGGCAGAACACAAGCAGTCATGATGTGATCAGATGCATTTGTTTTCTATTTTTGGAAAGGCGTCATGTGAAGAGTCATTTAGTGTAGAAAAATCAGTTTCCTAAATTTAGGGACAATAGCTAGAGAGCAGGGCAGCCCAATCGATGCCCTTGCCTATATATTTTATCTTTTCAATGTAATCTGGGTTGGTTGGAAAACTAGTATAGATAGTGTCTATTGAATGTAGTTTGATTTCGATCGAAATTTAATGAAAAAGTCCTGAAGCTTTGATGAAAATATTCTAATTGTAGCAATTGGATGTATTTTTTCTTTCTTCGCGTATGTATTTCCTATATTCTTTATTCATATCTATTGCTATCTAAGTAGGAATGTATTTTGAACCTGGGATTCGATGTGCAACGCCCTGGGATTCACTCCATTTAGAAAAACCGTCTTTCCTCTAAGTTAACTCTGAATTCATCCTTAGTGGTGCTCCAAGTTACTTTATGTGTTTTTTCTCCCTGCCACAAACAACGATTTTAAACTGAAAATTGTTGCTCGCTTGGCCTTTATCTTCTCAAGTTCATTCATTGAGTCATTTGTTTCTATCGGTTTCTTGAATTGACTCCATAGCCTGATGTCTTACTATCTTTCACCAATGAAACCAAAACTTATTATGAAAAGGTGTTAAATCTAGCCAACAAATTTAAATACATATCCTGCACTGAGACAATGTCTCCCTTGAGAGCCCTCTCCATGTCCGAAAGGCTAGTTTCAGGTCTCAAAGTTGGTTGAAAAAGTTACCTCTGTCATATGTTTATTAACCGAGCAGATTTATAGAGTGCTAACATTCTAGTGCCATTGCTGGGGACGAAATCGAATAAATTTTCCCCAGGAGAACAACTATATTGGCTGAAATATTTACCCTGGTGACTCCAGTCAAAAGATCAGTAGGACAAAGTAGCATGGTTTAGGAACCCTGGCTCCAAAAATGATCTACACCCGATCTAATCCTGACCCTAACCCTGCAGAGTCTGTGTGTGATCCCAAGAATATTCTACGCAAGACTGGAGAGCAAGTGCCGAACCCATTATATTACATGGACATAAGCCTATCCTTACCCAAAGACGACACACAGAGCATCAATGACCTTGATTTTGATGCATTGTTTGAGCAAACCCTGTTAAGGTCTAAGTCAGAAACCATCTTGGACGAGATAGTTTTTGACTAGAAGAGGTTTAAAGATCTGATACCTAAAAATCCCCCAAATCCCTAACCCTCCTAGAGCCATGGCCACCATATTCGCTCCCCTCGTTCATCCATCTCAACTGCATGATTTTCCCCAAAATTACAACCAGAGGATTAAGCTCTACGATGCTGAAGGAAATGTTTCATCCCAGAGGCATCTGGATTGGTTCAACGATTTTGTCGACCTAGAGGAGGTAGACTATGTAGATGTGAAAATGAGTTTGTTTGCACAAATCCTTTTGGGGGAGGTGAGGAAATGGTTCAAAGCCCTCTTGAATGCAAGAATTTGAGACTTCACCGTGTTCAAGATGTCTTTCATTACTAGATGGGGAGACAAGAAGAACCCTTTGCAACTGTTAACAGAATACAATAATATGAAGAGGGCGTCGGAGGAGAAGGTGTAATAATTCTCATCCCGTTTCATGAAGGTTTATAACTCGATTCCTGCAGAAGTACAACCAACCCCCGGGGCTGCGCAGTTGCGATATGCCACAGCCTTCGACAACGGTTTCGCCTTGCTATTGAGAGAAAGAAGATCAACAAATCTAGACACAATGATGAGCGATGAAATCGAAGTCGAGGTAAATATGATGGTGTTGGGGAAGATCAAACCGAGATTCAACTGAGGCGATAAGAAACCCCAAGGAAACACACAACCATTGACATCTCAGTCCTCAGACGACAATTTTGACTTGATGATGAAGACGATGGAGAGACTGATGGAGAGAATTTCCATGGGAAACAGACCTACCGCTCGAGAACAACATGACCCCCATCCTAGAAATTAGAACCTCAGAAGGGGTCAAGTTCTTCAGATCAGATAGAGAAAACATAGGAAGCAGAGAGAGCAGGGCGACCAATAGACAAGGCCTCCGTTCCAAAACAACTACACGGATGAAGAATTCGATCATATGTTTGAAGACCAAATGCATTATTGCGATGACAAGAACCCGCGTGTGTTTTTTAAAAAGGGAGAGCATGATCAGTACATGAGAGAAAATGATGATATGATACTTGAGACAGATGACACGTTGTCTTGGGAGATAGAAGAGTTTAGAAGGTTATAAGAATGCCATAATGCAGTTTTAGAAGAAATATAACCTCAGGAGAAAGGAGGCGTCTACCAAGCCTCAACAGACAAATCCCATAAGGAAGCCTCCGATGGACACCCCTTCCACAAGCCGACTAAATTCGGGCAACCCGACCAAGGATGCAACTAAAAAGGTGAAGTCAAAGGAGGAGGCCCTGAGGAAAGTGCTGGAAACAAGCCGAGTAGCATGTGGAAAAGATGTAGAGAAAGTCTTTCCGCCTTTTAACTTTGAGCATGAAATGGCTAAAATAAAAATCTTTGTCCCGTTCAACGAACTTATCAGAAAGGGTGAGTATCGGGAGAAGACTGTTAAAATGCTAAAAATGGGAGGTACCCTCGATACTTTGAACATCCAAGACAATCACCCTGCTATTTCGTTTGGTCCGCGTGTTGAGGAGACAAGTGATACTAAGGACGTTCCCCTGTTCTATGTCAGTCTAAAAATCCATGACATGACCCTGTATAACGCCATGCTGGATTCAAGCGCGTCACACAACCTCATGCCAAAGGTGATCATGGACGAGTTGGGT
>CBVK0103759818.1:0-12001 GCA_900067695.1 Picea abies
CATATCTGGTCCAACCGATGGCATACTTTGCGTATCTACAACAGTAGTGGAGGCATGTTCTATAGTGGAAGATGATTGATGATGAATATGTCCTACCTACTCATCTAGGTGAGGTGAAAGAGGAGAATGAGGAATAGGTATGGCATGCTCATCTAGGTGAGGTGAAAGAGGAGGATGAGGACTAGGTTCATCATGCTCATCTAGGTGAGGTGAAATAGAAGGATGAGGAATATGTGCCTCCTCATCGTGATTTGGGTGAGGAGGAGGAGGAGGAGGAGGAGGAGGAGGAGGATGTGGAGAAGGATGATCATGAACACCCTCATCAATCAATGGGGTATTGGACGAATGGGTCATACTAGAAGAAGAGTTATGCCTATCATCAGGAGCCCTCCTCGCTTATAGTATCCTGGAATCTCCAGTGATATGATGCATAAGAGGCATCAAATCACATGGGATATCCCTCCAAATATTCAAGAACATAGTATATTCCTTGATGTCTTGCATCAGGGCAGGATAGACTCCCAGCTCATTAAAAAGTGTAGAGAGTTGGTCTCCCAACTCCAACATGAATCTGGTATCGAGCCTACAGTGCATGCCATTGGGTATCTTCACCCAAGGACCCTGACCCATCGCATCCTTAGGCATCATCTCCTCATATTCATTTGTTGGGGAAGGAGGAACTTCCCCATTGAAATTTCCAATATCTACAATATATATAGTACATAACAATAATTGCATAGTTAATTCATTAAACAAATTAATAAAACAACTTAAAGAACATGTTAGAATTAAGTTTATTATAATTAAGTAAGATGATAAAATGAAAATATATTAATTTAAAAAAATAATAATAATACTTCTATCATCTGGTGGTTCATCTATTATGAAGAGTATGGTCAGACATCCTTGCCAATACAAACCCATGTAAGGACATGTCACTGTCATGAAAATGTGATCCACCACACTGCCTAGTAGCCCTTGTGTGTCTGGTGTAATCCTGGCCGAAAACTCCGTTTGGACCCTCTTGGGAATCATCTCCCCCCACATGCAGATTCACACATGATTCCTTGGCCTAGCAAGCCGACAAACAAAATTTAGCCTCGTCTCTGGAAACCTTTCAAAAAATAAGGAAAACAACTATGAGGAAATATGGAAGTTCGACCTCCCACATATCATAGCCTAACATTTGTCGAATTCTATACAAAACTGCCATAAAAAAAAATGGCAAATCATCTGATACACCGTAGTCATTGTACCAACGAATCAACATAATACAGAAGAGGGTAGCTAATGCACTTCATTTCACTGGTAAAATGGGTTATGGTAGTCACTAAGAGTGATAGGCACCTAACCTTGTCTTCCAAAAGGGGTGATTTCTAGCTGTCTACCAAACACCTGAAAATCAGCTGGGGATAGTACCTCAACCCCAATATATCACTAAGAATACATGAGATTTATCTCAATTCCAACACCTACTTGGACATATAGGAACTGGGGAAATCCTCCCCTCTTCTGTATAGCCTAGTGATAAAGTAAATATCCTCCTCAATGGGATGGTACCATTGATCCAGACCCACACAGAAATCCTATCGATGGACATCCCATGAGGGATCTGATGAACCAAAAATCTGGAGTGCCCCTTAAGGTATGTATCCTCCTCATAGTACTTAAGGAGCCCTACATCCCTCAAGATAAAATGAGTCGTTGCAATAATAGAGAGAGGGTATAAATCCCTCTCCCTCGCCTCCAATTGTCATACAACATTGTACATGTCCACCCTCTGATCTTGTTGTTGTTTCTTCTCTCTCCACTCACATCTATGCATTATTAACATATGAAATACATCAGCCTCACTCATACATAAAACATAAAAAAAATTCTAATGAATAGTAAATTTATCTATAAATACGGAAACATAACTTCCTTCAAAAAAATAAGTTAATTGCATTAACGGTGCACCCCTAAAAAAGTAATGCATCATCGACAGTGCGCACATAGATATTGTGAGCACTGTGACAGGTGCGTTAGTGTAAACTAATACACCAAAAAAAAAATATTCTATTGTGTTATGAGATGCATTGGAAAATGATACTGCACTAGGAAGATACACTACAACACATATGTCATGGTGCGTTACATTTATTATACACACCGCTTAAAGAAAAAATCAAACTAAAATATTAATGCACGTAAAAAATTATTTAAAAATTAACAAAAAAAAGTGGTGCATATAGGTTCACTACATGCACCGGTGAGTGTAACTAATGTAGATGCACCATCACATGAACTTTTCCAAATTTTTAATTATGAAACTTTTTACAGTGCATTTTGATCGTTACTATCGCACCACATACAGTGCCACCAAAAGAATTACTGGGTGCACTGCAACACAATTTTACATTTCTTAGTAGTGCATTTGTTAAACATGAACACCCCAGTGCACACGTTTACCAATGAATTGCATAAAAATATATTTGATAAGGGTGGTGTGCCATGTACTTTAGTGTCCCGGTGCATTATTTGTACTTTGACGCACCGCCCTACCAGTTATATGAATTTTTTTTATGCATCGTTAAATGAATGCGCTGGTGCATTTATCTTTACCAACACATAACCGAGAAAGGTATGTGGTATGCCCTATAAAGTTATAGGTAGCACCGTAGGTAATGCAATTCAAGAGCCTCGAACGCACTGGACAATTTTTATTTTTATTTTTTACACTTAAAATTTCAGTCAATTTTAAATTTTAATTAGGTGAAAACTTAAGTTGTGAAGAAACAAGGACATTACCTGGACATTTTTTCATCGGGGAGGCATGGTTGTGACGTACTAAAAAAAACTAAATTTTCCCAGGAGGCATGGTTGTGACGTACTAAAAAAAACTAAATTTTCCCACTGTTTGGTAAAATTTGAAATTCATGCACAGAGCAACAAACGAAAGGAAGGAAACCAAGGAACGTACCAATGGAAGGGCGCTTTAGACTAAAAAAGGTTGCACCGGTTCTTTTGAGCTCTACAACACTAAAAATGGTAAAAAATTGTTTTTTACCATCGATATTGGTTTTTAATAAAACCTTGTTTTAGTGTGCTTGATCCACAATCGCACCAGGACATACATGTTTAATGAGCGCATCATTTTTAATTTTTTTTTTAAATAGCCCTAGCACGGTGTGCATGTTTTTATGCACGCATGTGCACCGATGCATATACTACTACATAGTGCATTGTCATACATTTTTTGAAAAACTACAATAGAGAGAAAATTTGTGTTTAAGAATGACACAGTGCGGTATAATAAGAGACACCCCATAGAAATTGGATTAACATAGCACACCACCTAAATTTGGAAATTAACCATAACATGGTGCTCCATATTGGAGCGTTGTTGCACATGATACAATGCAGTGGACCAGAATATATTTTTTGACACAATCCTACATTGGCACGTAAATGATTTTTATTTAACCATATAACAATGTGCTCTACTAATAGCACATTGGTGCTTCCGGTGTTACGTTACGCACCGTATATTTTTAAAAGAATGCTATTATGGTGCTTCATTATTTCCCAGTGTGTCCTTATTTCTATAGCGCACTGGCTAATATTTTTCTTTATTGCAAATAACCCTACTATGGTGCGCTAGTTTTGAGGGTACCAATGTGCCTATTGTAGAAAACAAACCGGTGTGTTATGTACTTATAAAATCATCGGTGTAAAAGCATCCGCTAAAAACTTCACCCTCTCACCTCCTCTAGTATCATTCACTATAAACGGATTTTTGGGATATTTTTATAAGGGCGTCTGCAAAAAAATGTGCTAGAGAGTCTTTTCCTTGTACTGTGATTCGTTGTAGTAATAGTGAGAGGGTACAAATCCCTCTCCCTCTCCCTCGCCTCCCATTCCTGTACAACATTGTATTATGGTTATCCTATGCACTACTTAAAATAAAAACAAATTAAAATCCTAACGCATCGTAAAATATTTTTTTTTAAATTAGTTAAGGTTGTGCGTATACATTCCTTATATTCTTCGGTGCGTTTAAGTAATGGAGATGCATCGCTCCACCAATTTTTTAAAATTAACATACCACCCCACTGGTGCATTACGACTACCCTACGCACCTCTTAAAATAAAAACAAATTAAAATCCTAACGGATGGTAAAACAATTTTTTTTAAATTAGTTAAGGAGGTGCGTATACATTCCTTAAATGCACTGGTGTGTTTCGGTAATGACGACGCACCGTCCCACCAATTTTTTAAAATTGACAAGTACGAAACTTTGAAATTTTTTATCTAATTGTTTTGGGTGGTGTGTTCAAGTCATTCGGCTTGCACCACTAGTGGTGAACATAGAGAATTTATAGGGCATACCGACACAAAATGCAATTTTTTTATAGCAGTGTTCTTGTAAAGATGAACGCATCGATGTGCATGCATACGAACGCACCGCACAAAACAATATACTTGATCCATGTAGTACGTTATGTATTGTAATGAACCGATGCATTAGAGGTATTGAGATGCATTGTTGAATAGCTATACAATTTTACGTACTGCGTCAATAAACGGACGTGCGAGTTCATTCTTGTTTACCTATGCATCGCCAAGGAATTTAAAATTATGTAATAGTGCACCCTGTAAATTTACAGGGTGCACTGACCACGGTGCGATTCAAATGTCTTGAATGCACCACGCAAATTTTTTAATTTTTTTTAATAGTGAAAAAATAACTCAAATTTAAATTTTAATCCACTGAAAACTTAAGTTATAAAGAAACAAAGATATTACCTGAACATTTTTTCGTCGGGGAGGCATGGTTGGCATGTAGTAAAGAAAAACAATTTTTCCCACTGTTTGACAAAATTTGAAGGCCACGCACACAACAAGAAGAAGAAGGAAAGAAATCAAGGAAATCACTGACGACGGGTGCTTCAGAGAGGAAAACATTGCACCGGTTCTTTTGAACTCTACAACATTGAAAATGGTAAGAATGAATTTTAGGGTTGGTAATTTTTTTTATTAAACCATGTTTTGGTGTACTCGAGGACTAAATGCATTGGTGCTACAATATTTACGTAGCGCATCAGATAATATTTTTTACAAATAACCCAAACATGGTGTGCCCTTTTAGATCATGGGTGCGCACTAGTACAATTGGTTACTATGGAGCACACTGACGTATATCTTTTTTGAAGAAAATCCTACAATGGTGCATAATTTTTTTATTTAACCCTATCATAGTGAGGTTGATTATCCGACACACCGGTGTGGCTGGTGTTACATAGGGCACTGGCTACCTTTTTAAAAAATAACCCTAACACGGTACTCCCTTTGGACAAACGGTGCACCCTGGTGCGTCAATATACTAGGGAGTGCACCAGCATATATTTTTTTAAATAATCCTACAATGGTGTGTAAATGTTTTTATTTAACCATGTCACAGTGTGCTTTATTAATAGTGGCATTAGTGCATATGGTTTTAAAAAGTGCGCGAGATTATATTTAAAAAATAAAAACCTATCATGGTGCATCCATTTAGAGCATGTGTGTTGATCAATGTGTTAGTATACCACAGAGCGCATTGAATTATATTTTTCAAAATAAGCCTATGACGGTGTGTATTTGTTTTATTTAATCATGTCACGGTGTGGTTATTAATGAAACACCCTGGTGCGTTTGGGTGTTATAGATGCACCGGTGTGGTGCTTTTTAAATATACACGTCATTTTGCTTTAGAAGTTATCAAAAATTTTATTTTTCAGTAATATGGATTAGAATTTTTTTAGACTAAGCATGTTGTAGACATAAGGATTTGGTGAACTCCCAACTATATTATAAACTGACAATGATTATAGTTTAGGATTTTGAGAGACAGTTATGATCATTGATGGTGAGATCAAGGTTATGATCATTGATGGTGATATCACATAGTTTATGGTCATTAACGGTGAGATTAAGCAGTTTATGATCATTAACGATGAGATAACCCAAGGTATGTTCATTGATGGCAAGATGACACAAGTTATGATCATTGACGATCATGCAAGTTGGTTATGATCATTGACAGTGAGATCACACAAGGTTATAATCATTGGCGATCATGATGGCGATATGGGAAGGGATATACAGACAGTAGTAGGTACCCATGGAGAGAGATTCCCATCGTGGACATCATGGTCATAAGAACTCAAATTGTCATCATAATCACACATCATAAGAACTCAAATTGTCATCATAATCACACACAATTGTGAATTAGAAACTAATATAGATTAGAATTTTTCTATAAAACCCATTAGTTGGGATTTCACTAAATACTTGAGTCTACAACATGCTTCATATGATTATAGATTAGAATTTTGAACGAGTATCCATTCTTTAGATTCAATTATTTACAATTGAAATGCCTATACTTTAGACTTAAGTCTTTACAATTGAAATTCCTATAATTTAGACTCAAGTATTTACAACTAAAATATAGATAGAAAAATTCACAGAAACACCCAGGAAACAAAACCCTCTCTCTCTCCCTCACCTCCCAATATCGTACAAAATTACATATAGGTCAAACCTCTTCTCCAGTTGTTGTTGTTTCTCTCTCGGCTGACGTCTTTGCATGATTAAAAATATGTCCTGTAATTTTTTTTAATGTAACCCTTCTACAGTGCACTAAATAACTAGCCACATCGATGCATCATTATTTATGTACCACACCAGAGTATTTTTTTTTTTAAATCTTACCACAGTGTGCCATTGTTTAGGATAAATCATCTACACTGGTGTAATTGTTTAAGTAGTGCACCATTGTATATAAAAATTTTAAAAATGACACTTCCATGACGCGTTATTTTTAAGAGAAACTGTGTGCCCCGGTGCATCATTATTTTTGTAGTTCACTAGAGAATTTTTTTGTTTGAAATAACCCTACTATGGTGCATTAGTTTTTCGGGCATTGGTTCTTCAGTTGTATAAAACACACCGGTATGTTATATATTTATAAACGTACAAAAACATCCACTAAAACCTCCATCTACTATCCTCCGCTATAAACTAATTTTTGGGCTATTTTAATAGGGACATCTGCAAAAACCTCCACCATAGGGTATTTTCCTTGTAGTGTGTTTGGAAAGTATATATTGGAGGTCCAGGTGCATAGAGGGTGTCTCAACTGCTTGAATGGAATGGAGTTGGGAAATGATTCCATAATGACCTTTTTTGAGTAACTTTTTCATACAATGGAAACTCATGATCTCTAGAGAGGTCGTTGTAATGCCTTGGAATTTATAGTATTTCCCCTCCTGTTGGAATTACATGGTTAAATCCTTAAAATCCATGACGATGGGTCTAAGAGTTCTTATCGATTCAGGTCCAAGAACATTGTTGCTACCACCCATGTCAATAGCAAACAGGTGATATTTCAAGTGATACTAACCAATTTGTAGGTGCAATTTTTCACAATGCCCCCCACATTTCATGGAACCACCATTGGCAATTACGATTTGAAAATTGTCGACTACACAAATATATCAATTGATTTCTTTGGCAAGGAAACTATGAATGAAATTACGAGAGTTGTCAATGTCAACTAGGATGATGACTTTCATGTGCTTAATGTAGCTAATTAATTTGAGGTTTTAGGGAAAAAAAAATACAGTGAGAGCATTCAATGAAATCAATGGTTCAACTTCGGGAGGATCATATGGATGATTAAGATCATAATATTGGGGTAGCGCTTCCTCAGGTGAAACCTTAGCATATTCATCAAAAACATACTCAAAAATAACCATAAAAAGTTTCTATTCTTTACACTTGTACTCTGGAAAGTATTTATCATAATAATTATAGCAAAGACCCTTGAGTTGGCGTTCATATATTTGCACCTATTTTAATTTTTGGACCTTGAGAGGGGTGGCATGAGGGGTAGGATTGGGAGGTCTAGTGCGGGGAATAAAAACAAGTTTTTTTCTCTAGGAAAATATGACATGTTGTGCCCCCTTAGCATGTTTAGTTTCTTCCAATCAGGTCTGGGGATGATCCATGAGGACCTAGGATCAGATTCCAACCTTGAGGCCACTGATAAAGCATTCCCAGAAGAAGGAATTTGTCATGCCCTCTGTTCAGAAAGCCAAGTGCTCAAAGGCATCGATAAAATATCCCACTATGAAAGACTATTTCAACTTGGTCAAATGCCCTAAATGATGGGTGTTTGTGTCAAATAATTCATACAACTCAACAACAAACTATGTCCAAGCAACATACCTTTGACATGTATTTCTATGCCATTGTCACTATTTCCATCATTCTATATCCAAATAGAGAACATAGTAATGAATCTTTGTCAAATCATTAGTAATACCATGCAGGGAAAAATAGTGTTCCATCTAAGTGACCTAGACTATTGGATCTAAGCCATCAAATTTTTTCACCTCAACTCTAGGAAGATGGGGGTCACAAGATAGGGAGTTGGAATGAAAGTGCAGAGGCTAGGAGGATTCAAAACCTTCGACATGGAGGTGTGGGTCAGAGGAGGAAGGACCCTAGGATTGGTTCATGAATTGTTTGAGAGTGGAGTGGAGTTCGTCAATTCGACTATTGAGTTATTCCTGGAGGTATTCCACTTTGGCATCAATGAAAAAAATGTCATAATTCAGTTTCTAAATGGTTTCTTCTTGTCTAGTGGGAGTCATTTCGGGATGAGGGGTAGGTCCATAGATGAAAAATAATATAAGTGATATATACCACTACGATTAGGGAAACTAAAGGAAGTCAATGGACTAAGTGAGAAATAAGGGTGTCGGGAAGGGGATGGGTCCACAGGAAACAAAAGTCCTATAAATGATAGGTATAATGGAAATCAGGGCGAAGAGGGGGATTCAATGGGATAGGTATGAAATAAGGGTGTGGGAAGGACCCAACTTTTTTTTTGTTTTTTGTTTTTTTACTCATGCAGAGTTATATTCCGACCTTAATAATATTGCAATGTCAAAATGCCCAAATTCTTAACAGGAAAAAATGTGTAGTAATTTCGCAACCAGAATGAAGGAGCTAAGGTTGCACATCAAAAATATCCTTTTAGCTCCTTTTCTGGTATGTCCCCCCTGGTTAGGGTTTTCAGGATGCCTAGAGACAATATTTTTCCATGTGCTATAAATCTCTGATATGCGTGTAGGGTCGAGCAATAGTACTCATCCCAATATCTCAAAGAAGCAATGAAGGAGGCTCAACTGTACCCTTAGTCATACTATCTGATTACCCAAGTACTAGTGAGTAACTTTCTGATTGTTGTTCTTGGTGTCCCTATAGCAGTCAAACAACTGATCGAATGATCTAGGGCTAGTTTTAGGAGATCTAGGGGACTCCTGATATACCTGTTAGTACATGGGAATGATGGTCATGTACAGATTCTATCTAATGTGGTACTACTCGAAGGGTACCAACAAGTGTTACAGAGGTTTCCAACAAGGTGAAACATTGGTTTCTAGACAACCCTATGAAGCTGTCTATATTTCCTGTATGTAGTCTTCCCCACCACAGTTTTACCCTTTGAATGATAGATCTTTGTGCTTTAAAGACGTTGATAGTACACATCCCTACCCTAAAAAAAAATCCCACAGTTTCCACAGAGGAAAGTGCTCTCATACCACTTATTAGGTACCAAATCTATTATATTAAGAAGAAAACAAAAATACTACAAAGAATACCAACATAACAACAAAATGTAGAGAACCATAACACCAAAAATGGTACCTTTATTGATAGAAATAATTGTTCACTTGCCTCTTTAAGGGGGAAACCTCCAATAGAGCAGTGCTCTATTACAATAATTCTCAAGACAAGGCTCTCTCATGCCTTCTACTCCTATTTATACTAAGTTTGTCTTCAAAAGAACAATCTAGAGAAAGATGTTTCTAGAAGTGGAAGCTTCTATTAAGTATTCTTACATTAGACATGTTCACATTATTAACTATACCTTATTTACTAATATCGACATTTATTAGATGAAAAATATATTACTCTATTTACATGAGGGATTAGGGAGGTTAGGTCCCTAACAATGACAAGATCAAGAAATATTTCTAGTCCATTTTCATGACACCAAACAATGACCACTTAACAACAACAAAATCCAAAAGGGATTAAAAACAACCTCATGAGTTCATAAGAGACTATGATAAATTCTTTAAGGAATTATTGAGTCATAAGCCAAAAAGTGTAGACTTAGACTTGTCAATGCACAGATTCATAGTAGTAATTCATACTAGCCCTCCTATAGAAGATTATAGTATTTCCAATTGTACATAAACTAAATACATAAAATATTCTCTTAAGAAATGATAACAAATGACACAGATAAGGAATGGGCTAAGGCTTATCAAGTGAAAAATGACATGAACAAAAACTAGAGAATTTGCATAAATCTATTTAGGAAATGGCTATCTAAACAAAAAGACAATAACTCTGGTGTACAAAATACATCTAGTAAGGACACAAAAGGGATGATTACCCATCAGAATACCCATCATAAATATTAAAAATATATATAAGAAAGGTATACTTTGAATCTTATTATAAACTCTATAAAATTGTAACTAACCATAAGAAAAACTTGTTATAATAATATAAAAAATTAAAAAAAATTAAAAATAAAAATTAATTATACATACAACATATGAATGCAACTATAATGGAAGACAATAAAGGAATTCTCATTCAATGCATCACATGGAATATACCTCAGCTAAATGTGGAAAAAAAATTGAAAAAACGCTCTGAGAGGACAGGGTGGAAGAGGAGGTGTTAGGAAACAACATAGTTTTAAAACATATTTCTTTGTATTCTATAGGGAAAGCCACCTAAAATTTGACTACCAAACAAAGAAATAATCAAGCTAAAGTACTACAACCACTATCGAAAGGGTGATAACTCTTTAGATGAATTCCCTTTTATGTTAGACAAGCTAAGGAAAAGAAGTATGATAATTGATATATGCAATACCAAGGAAATGTAACAACCCTCCTAACTAAGGACATCTACTCAGTCATCCGGTGAAATTTGTTTTTTTTTTTGTTAAAGTGTGTGCGCGTGTGGAGATGAAACAACCCCCTCGACTCTATGTCAACACTCGAACCAACAGGATGTAAGGTGAGAATCTTCTCACGTAGATTTGTCTGAAGCGGTAACACTGAAAGGATGCGTGGCCTCCGAACTGGCTCTGATACCATGTGTAACAACCCTCCTAGCTAAGGACATCTACTCAGTCATCCGGTGAAAAATTTTTTTGTTAAAGTGTCTGCGCGTGTGTAGATGAACAACCCCCTCGACTCTATGTCAACGATCAAACCAACAGGATGCAAGTAAGACAAACACAATCAAGATAACCCGACCTATCCTAGCAACAACAAGAAGCAAACGCCCTGAACAGGAGGCGGGCAACTAACGGCTGTAGGCAGAGACAGACACCAGGGGTTAGGTACAGTACTGTCACAGAATGAAGGAATCCGACAGTGGAGTCGCAGTAGTGGAACTGTGCCTTTAAACAGCCCGAGACTACTAATACGGCTCCAGATTCCCTCCACTGGGTTACACACAGACATACATACTAAGCTGCAAGAGGGATCTATCTCCCGCCTGACACGGCAGACTCCACCATACAACCCACCAAGTACTTACAAGACCAGGGACAACAATAAGCACGACGCAAAGCATTTTTCTAAAAATGGCCATAATGAGCAAGACATCCGCACCCCGAGGTAAACCCCCAATGTTACATTCTCCTCATCAACTTGCCCTTCCTACCCGTTTATTACCAGACATTCTAATAACCTAACACCAAGTACCCATGTTGCACATAAACCAATATTTCCATACTTCCCCATAACCTGACAAATAATAGTATTGCAATACCATTCATTAACGTTAACGCTTCAATGAAGCCAATAATAACATTGCAAATATAACATTCAATAACATTCCATTAGTAATATTGCTATTACGATTACC